>CAUYPK010169974.1:0-37111 GCA_963574355.1 Loris lydekkerianus
GGCACGGTAACTGGGAAAATGCCAGGAAGGCTATGTTAACTATTGTGATGAAAATGTGTCAAATGGTCTGTGAAGCTAGTGTATGATGCCCCATGATCATATCAATGTACACAGCTATGATTTAATAAAAAAGAAAAAAAAATTTATTAAAAGGAGAGCTTTATATGGAAACAGGCATGGATTTAATATTTCTTCTGGATGCTAGAATAAAATATTTCATTAGTCTTTCAAAAAAAAGAAAATCCATAATTAATATGGAACTCCTATAAATCATGAAAAAGATGAAACACCAATAGATAAATGGGTGAAAGACATGAACAGAGATTTCACAGAACAGAAAACATGAATAGCCAAACATATTACTTAGTTTTATGAAAAATCTAAACTAAGTGACAAAACTTGAAATACTTCTGTTAGGGCAATGTATGTATTTTAGGAGATAAGATAGATTTTGTAAAAAATAAAGCACATCTCACTATATGAAAATGGTAAGGAAAATGATCCAATCATAACTTCTACAGATAAGTAATCCTTTAAGATTTCCAAAACCAGCTTGGTGCCTGTAGCTTAGTGGCTAGAGTGCCAGCCACACACTGGAGCTGGAAGGTTTAAATCTAGCCTGGGCCTGCCAAACAATGATGACAACTACAACCAAAAAATGGCCAGGTGCTGTGGTGTGTACCAGTAGTCCCAGCTACTTGGTAGGCTGAGGCAAGAGAATAGCTTAAGCCCAAGAGTTCGAGGTTGCCGTGAGCTGTGACATCACAGCACTCTACCAAGTGGGACAAAGTGAGACTTGTCTAAAAAAAAAAATTTCCAAAACCACAAAATAAAAATGGAATATTTTCAGGTAATTCACAACATTTACTAATATTCATGCTATTTTCCTTATTTAAAGGTCAGTAAATTAGAACTAGAACTAGAAAGTGCCCAACAAAATTTTGAAGAAATGACTGAGAACTATCAAAAAGAAATTAAGGACAAAAAAGTATCAGAAGAAAATCTTTTGGGAGAGGTAAGAAAAACTATATGCCTTTGGAATTTATTATATTAAAGTTTTGTATTTTATTAGCATTTTAAGATAAAAGTAATCTTAATTTTCAGTTATGATTATTAAGAAAATTTAGTAAATTAGGGACAGTTACTAGTTTCTATAAAATGAAAAATATCCTTATATTTGAGTATTGAGTAGTACATAATTATTTTGAAAGGATTAGGTGATTTTCACAATATTATACTGTCATCTCCTTGATAGAACTCCCTAAAAGAAACCAAAAGAATAGTACATTTTCTACTTGGTTTTGATAATTGCCTGGCTTTGGAGGTTTACTTTTTATATAAGAAGAGCATATGATCTTTACATTTAAGTTAAATTTGTTTTACGTGCATTAATTTTAAGAAATACTTTGATAGGTTGAGAAAGCAAAAGTAATAGCTGATGAAGCAGTAAAATTACAGAAAGAAATTGATATACGATGTCAACATAAAATAGCTGAAATGGTAGCACTTATGGAAAAACATAAGGTAATTTCTTTTCCTTTTTATATAATGAAAATTAAGTGGAGACATATTTCTGTTAAAAATGGTGAAATCAATAGTATTCTGATTTGTAAGAGAAAATAATTTTCTGTGCAACAATGACTAATTATAGCTAGAATAACCCTTGATCCTCCATTTATCTAAGTTCAGATCTTAACTATACAAAGTTGAGCCTGAGTGGTTTTGGAATTTTTTTTTTTTTTTTTTGCTTGAGGAAATCACTGTAATCATCTGTGATGGATGGAAGTACTCACTTTTTCTACCTCACATTTATTTAAGTATTTACCTAAGATGATTAATACTTGTATCCTCTACATGTATCTAACACATAATTAGGCTAAGCCATTTTTTTTTTTTTGGTCAAAGGAATAAATAGATGAAAGGCTTAATGTTTGTTGTGTGTTTGAGTGTCCTTTATTTTTGAATTATTATTCTAGATTAGCAGTTCTCAACCTGTGGATTGCTACCCCTTTGTAACAATGAAAATACATCGTGGTATTAGGACGGTTGAGAACTACTGTTCTAAAGTAATCCTTTTCTTAGGAAATTTAACCTCATTTCCCGTAAGATTTGGATAAGAGGTAGGATATATTTACCTATTTTTAAAAATTGCTGTTGGAATATACCATTATTATAAGGTAACCAGTGAGGATTAAAAAATAATTTAAATAACATTGTGAACTCATAGATTTAAACAAGTTTGGTATGTTTCAATCCAGAGTAGCTTTTACCATTATCGAAAACTCAAATTTTCCTACCTGTGGCTAGTGGGATTTTCACTTGACACTACAAGTCTTGGATAAAATAGATTAAGAGAATAACTTTCTTTTTGTTATGACAAAATATTCAAGGCTTCAAGGCTTATCTTGTATTTCCTATAGCAGATTTAGAATCAGCCACTGTTGTGTAATTCCTTTTGTTTCTAGCATATTTTTTAAATAATAAAATTCAGTATTTCTAATTAAGAAGTTATTTCTTGCTCTAGTGTTATTTTTAATTCTTATTTATAAAATTATTATCTTGGAACAAGTGTTTTGATGCTTAGGTTGTTTGAATGCAAAGAATAAAATTGAAAAAATTTTATACTCATAGACATTTATTACAGAATTTGTAAACACCATTTTCTGAAAATAAGTATGTTAGGATACCAATCTTATTAAAACATTTATTCAATTCACTTTTAATATACCCAATGTTTTCTTTGTTTAATATAGCACCAATATGATAAGATTGTTGAAGAAAGAGACTCAGAATTAGGATTTTATAAGAACAAAGAACAAGAACAGTCAGCAGTGAAAGCATCTTTGGTGAGATATAGAACAATAGAAGTAAAGGCCAGTTTTCATATTATCAGCATAGCTGGTGGTAAAGAGTAATATTAAGGAAAACTGTAATTATTTAAGCTACAGAAACAGAGTCTTAAATCTGAAAGGGATCTTGCTGATTTTCTGGTAAGTGTTTTCCCAAGTTATTTCTTGAAATAGTGGATCAAACTCTTTTTCACATGAAATGTTATAAACTCCAGTTAATAAATGAGCTTGGAGCTCTGATGGAGATTGGGAAAGGAGGGTGGTGTAAATTGGGAGAGTAGGTGAGATATTTATAGTGTTAAATCTTTTGAGAAAGTTGTAAAAACTTGTTTAAATGAAGTCTTTAGTTATGTTCAACCAACAGCCTCTGTATTAGTAGACTTTTAAAGTAGAGTGCATTTATTTCTCTACCAAACTGCATTTACTTGAGGCAGTAGTTTATGTTTTCATTGTCTTGAAATCACTTACAAACGTCCTATTTTTTTTTTTTAGGAACTTGAACTAGCTAATCTTGAAAATGAACTTTTGTCTGTTAAGAAGCAACTTGAAACAGAAAGAGAGGAAAAAGTAGGTTTTGTGGCATTACATATAAAATGATTATAAGGTTTAGGTGCAATTCTGCATTTTTATAAATATCATATCAGAAAATAATTTGATAAATTATACTAACTGTATAATTAGTATGGGATGAGAAAAATGTAGTTTTTTCCTGTAAGCTTTTTTCTAGTATGTAGTATTTAGATTTTTTTCTCATTTAAATGCTAAGCACATGTAGTTAGCACTTAAGTGCTAAGTGCACTTTTATGAATATGAATTCTTTTAAACATACTGTATTTGAGAAACATCTCACATAAAAAATGCTTACATATTTAGATTTTTAAAAGCTATTCATCATTTTCAAGAAAAAATGGCTATCTGTAAAGTGTTTTGGAATTTACAAAGTGAATTGATTTACACTTTAAAATGACAAATACTATTTTATTTTTGTTTTCTACATGATGGGCATTGTGTTAAATACTCTACATACATCTAATTTAGTTCTTATGTTACCAGCTAATGAATAAGGTCACTACGTATGTGCATAGAAGTAACCCCATGGCACCAGCTTTTGAGAAAAGAAAGGGTTTATCATGGGTTTGCTGGCAAGGAAACAGGAGATAATGTAGGCATCTAAAGGGATAAATTTTCCTCTGCTTTTGCTGTATCCACAGGTTTTGGTAGCTTGTGTCTTCATCGTGGTTATGCTCAGGAAGTTCATGATTTCCTTTTTTACTTCTTCCTGCACCCAACTGTCATTCAGCATAAGGTTGTTTAATTTCCATGCCTTTGTGTGGTTGAACGTTTTTGTTGGAGTTGAGTTCCACCTTTAGTGCCTTGTGGTCTGAGAAGATACAAGGTGAAATTTTAATTCTTTTGATTCTGTTGAGGTTTGTTTTGTATCCTAGGATGTGATCAATTTTGGAGAATGTTCCATGGGCCAATGAGAAGAATATGTATTCTTTAGCTTTGGGATGGAGTGTTCTATCTACGTTCGTCAAGCACAGTTGTTCTAGGGTAGCAGTTCTCAACTTGTGGGTCGTGACTCCTTTGTAACAATGAAAACACATTACAGCATTAGGAAGGTTGAGAACCACTATTCTAGGGTCTCATTTAAGTCCCTTATATCTTTGTTTAATTTCTGTTTAGAGGATCTGTCCAGCTCTGTAAGAGGAGTGTTAAAGTCCCCTGTTTTTATGGTGTTATAGGATATCATGTTGCTCAGACTAATTAAGGTCTGTTTTAAGAATCTGGGAGCATTTAAGTTGGGTGCATAAATATTTAGAATTGAAATGTCTTCTTGTTGTATTTTTCCCTTGACCAATATGAAGTGACCACCTTTATCTTTTTTGCCTTTAGTTGCTTTAAATCCACATGTATTCGAAAATAAGATTGCAACCTCTCTTTTCTTCTGAATTCTGTTTGTCTGAAAAATTGTCTTCCAACCCTTAACCAGTGAGTTTTAATTTGTCTTTTAAGGCTAGGTGTGTTTCCTGTAGACAGAAAATGGATGGCTTATGTTTTTTAATCCAGTCAGCCAATCTATGCCTCTTCAGTAGGGAATTCAAGCCATTAACATTTATTGAGATAATTGATAAGTGTGGTAGTGTTCTATTCATCTTATTTTGTGAAAGTCCATTGCTTAGTTTTGTCTTTTATATCATTGTGGAAGCTAGGTTCTGTCCTTTAATTTCTAGGTGCTTACTTTTCTGGTGGTCCATTGTGATGGTCAGTGTGTAGAACAGGTTGTAGTATTTCCTGTAGAGCTGGTCTTTTGGCAAATTTCCTCAATGTTTGCATATCAGTAAAGGAGTTTATTTCTCCATCAACTTTAAAGCTTAGCTTAGCAGGATATAGAGTTCTGGGCTGGAAATTGTTCTGTTTCAATAGATTAAAGGTAGATGACCATTGTCTTCCAGCTTGAAAAATTCCATTAGAGAAGTCTGCGGTCACACTGATGGATTTGCCCCTGTGGGTTGATTGATGCTTACTCCTGGCAGCTTGCAAAATCTTTTTTTTTAATCTTGACTATGGACAGGTTCATCACAATGTGTCTTGGAGAAGCTCTATTTGAGTTCAGGCAACCTGGGGTCCGATATCTGTCTGAAAGTAGTGTGTCAGAATCTTTGGTTATAATTGGGAAATTTTCATTTATAATATTCTCTAGTATGTCTTCCATTCCTCTGGGGCATTCTTCTTCCCCTTCTGGGATACCTATAACTCGTATGTTTGAACACTTCATAAAATCCCATAATTCTGTCAGTGAATATTCTGCTTTCTCTTTTTTCTCTGCCTCTTTAACTATATGAGCTATCTTAAGGGCTTTGTCCTCTACCTCTGAGATTCTTTCTTCTGTATGGTCTAATCTGTTATTGATACTTTCTATTGCATCTTTAAGTTCCCTAATTGACTGCTTTAATTCCTTCAGCTCTGCTATGTCCTTTCTATGTTCTTCATATTGTTCATCTCTTATTTGATTCTGTTTTTGGATTTCCTTTTGGTTATTTTCCTCTTTCTCAGCAGTCTCCTTCATTGTTTTCATCATCTGTATTTTAAATTCCCCTTCTGTCATTTCTAATATTTCTTTATAAGTGGAATTCTCTGCAGTAGCTACCTCATGGTCCATTGGGGGTTTGCTCTGGATTGGTGTTTCATGTTGCCAGGATTTTTCTGCTGTTTCTTCCTCATGAGTGTTTTCTTTTATTTGTTTCCTTGCCCTGATTTTCCTTTCACTTCCTCTTGCTTTTTAAGTTATCATGCCTCTTGCCTAAGGTTTTTCTGAGTCCAGTTCTCCACTGCTTTTGTCCTCCTGTTAGGGTCCAGAAGTCTCTCGCTGTCTCCCTGTGTCCCCAAAGGGATGTTTCTGGGAAGATCCCACAAGCCAGAGATGCCTGGAATATTCTCTCCCCAGTCTCACCGCATGGGGTTGCACTCGCCCTCCATCTTGCTCCACCCTCTCTGTGTTGTATATTTTGCTGATTTTCTTTTTCTTTTTTTAATTTTTTAATTTTTTTTTATTTTGCTGATTTTCTGCCTAGTCATTCTATAGCTTGCTAAAAGTGGTGTGTTAAAGTTTCCAGCTATTACTTTAGGTTTTTCTTTTTTCTTGCTTGGCTATGTCAGTTTTTAAAATGTTTCATTGATGTAATTTGCCTACCACAAATCACCTGAATTGTAAAATTCCATAGTTTTTAAATACAGTGACAATTTTGCAACATAAGCTAATAAACCCATTAGCAGATACCCTCCTTCACCCCCAAATCTACCAGTCATAGGCAATTGGAAGGACCTTATGTAAAGATAGAGGGGTCAGTTCAATAAGCGAATATAAGAGTAGTAAATGTGTATGCTCCCTACATTGCCGCATCCAAATATATATGTAAAAAATATTAATGGATATAAAAGGAGAGAGACTCTATATACTGTGAGACTTCAACATACTATTTTCAGCAATGGATAGATTATCCAGACAGATTATCTAGACCAGTGATTTTTCAACTGGTGTGCTGAGAGAGGATCTTCAATGGGCTGTGAAAATTTTTAAAGATCATAAATTATTTTCAAAAGAACTTCAAAGCACATTAAGTGTACATATCAAAATTAAAACTTTTATATCATTATAATAAATGTTTTATTATTATAATAAATACTGGCTTATTTCTAAAGTGAGTGGGATGTAGACTTGAAAAAGATTTCGTGACATGTCCATAGAAGGTGTGATCTTATAGGGATTTGCTGATGAACTGTTGGATTATATAGTAATTCTATCATTAATTTTTTTTAAGGCGCTTCATACTTTTTGGCATAAAAACAGGTCTAATTTTTCCACATCCTTGTCATCACTTGTTATTTTATGTTCTTCTGATAATAACCCATGTGTGTAAGGTGATGTCTCATTATAGTGATGATTTGCATTTCTCTTATGATTAGCAATGTTAAGCATCTTTTAATATGATTTTTGGCCATTTGTATATCTTATTTGAAGATACCTTGAAAGATAACTTCTTTGAATTGGTTATTCAAGTCCTTTGCCCATTTTTTAATTGCATTAAATAATTTTAGTAGTTTTTGTCAAGTTGTAGGAATTGCTTGTAGATTCTGAATATTGACATCTTGTCAATAAGATATATATTTGGATGTTTTTGTAATATTATTTTTCATTGCATATTAATATTTTTTCTTTAATATTTGTGTGTCTAACTTTGGTTGATTTAGAAGGTATATATGGTCTTTTTAATTTCAGGTTAATATGAGGGTACATACAACTAGTTTTCATCCAGGAAGTGTGCTATATACTCCTACAGTGTACCAAATAAGTGGGAACTTACCAAGCCCCCTTCTCCCCTTCCTGAATTCAGTTGTGTTCTCTTATGTGGGCCTGTAATTGCTGATCTACCATTTTTAGATTAGTACTGAGTACATGAAATGCTTGGTTTTCCATTCTTGAGATCCTTTACCTAGGAGAATGTTCTCTAAATCCGTCCAAGTAAATACAAAAGATGCAGAGTCTCCATCTTTTTTATGGCCGAGTAGTATTCTACGGTATACATATACTACAGTTTATTAATTCATTCACGGATTGACAGGCACTTGGGTTGTTTACACATCTTTGCAATTGTGTATGGTGTTTCTATAAACATTATAGTGCAAATGTTCTTATGGTAAAATTTTTTTTTCTTTTGGGTAGATACCTATTAATGGGATTGCAGAATCAAATGGAAGGTCTACTTTTAGTTATTTGAGGAGTCTCCGTACTTCTTTCCAAAAAGGCTGTATTAGTTTGCAATCCTATCAGCACTGCATGAGTGTACCAGTTCCCCCATACTGACACCAGCATCTGCAGCTTTGGTACCTTGTGATATGGGCTATTCTCGGGTTAGGTAATATCTCAAAGTGATTTTGATTTGCATTTCTATGATGATTAGGGACAGTGAGCATTTTTTCTGTTTTTGTTGGTCATTATGCTGTCTTCTTAGGGAAAGGTTCTGTTGATGATGCTTGCCCATTGATTGGTGGAGTTGTTTGCTCTGTTCTTGTTGATTTGCATGAGTTCTTTGTAGATTCTGGTCACTCCTCTGTCATCCAGTTTGTAACATGCAAATACATTCTTCCTTTCTTAAAGTTGTCTATTTTCTTTGTTGATATTGTTCTTAATTGTGAAGATGCTTTTTAACTTAATGAGGTCCTATTTTCTTATTTTTATTCTTGCTTCAGTTGCCATGGTCTTCTTTATGAATTCTTTTCCAAGCCAAATATTGTGAAGAGTTTTCCCTTACTTTCCCCTAGGGTTTTTATCATTTCATTTCTTAGATTTAAATCTTTTATCCAGCATGAGTTAATTTTTGTAAGTGTTGAGAGGCGAGGATCCAATTTTAGTGTTTTACATGTGCCTAACCAGTTCTCCCAGCACCATTTGTTAAATAGGCATTCTTTTCCTCAGTGTATGCTTTTATTTTATCAAAGAGCAGATGATGATATGAGGCTAGTTTCCTTTCTAGGTTCTCTATTCTGTTTTATAGATCTACTGGCATAAAAGAATGCCAGTACCATGCTGTTTTGATCACTATAGACTTGTAATATAACCTGAAGTCTGGTAATATGATAACATCAGATTTGTTTTGATATCATGGAATTGCTTTGGCAATTCAGGGATTTTTCTGGTTCCATATGAATTGAAGAACTATTTTTTTCCAAGTTCTTCAAAGTATGATGGCAGTGTTTTAATGAGAATTGCATTAAATATATAGATCACTTTGTGTAGAGATATTTTAATGATAGCATTGTTCCCTAGCCATGAGCATGGTATATTCTGTTTGTTAACATCTTTTGCTATATCTTTTCTCAGAGTTTCATAGTTCTTTCTGTAGACATCCTTTACATCCTTTGTTGAGTATATTCCAAGGTACTTCATTTTCATGAATGTTACCAAGAACGGTATTGTGACTTTGATTTGGTTCTCAGATTGACTGTTGTTGGCATATATGAAGGCTACTGATTTATGATTTTATATCCCGAGACATTATAGTATCTCCTGAACATTTCTAGGAGTCTTGTGGTTGGCTCTCTGGGGTTTTCTAAGTATAAGATTATATCATCAGCAAAGACCAAAAGTTTGATGTCTTCTGTCCCCATTTGGATACTCTTGATCTCTTTCTTTTGCCTGATTGCCTTGGCTAGGACTTCCAGAACTATGTTGAATAGTAGTGGTTAGTGTGGACATCCTTATCTGGTTCCAGTTCTAAGTGGAAATGTTTTCAGTTTTTCCCCATTCAGTATCTTGGCTGTGCATGTGTTGTAGTTGGCCTCTATCAGTTTAAGAAATGTCCCATCTATGCCTCTTTTTTTGTGTTTTTATCAGAAGAGTACTGAATTTAGTTGAATGCTTTTTCCGTATGTAGTCTTTGGCTTTGCCTCTATTTATGTAGTGAATTAACATTTATTGATTTGTGTATGTTGAATAGCCTTGCATCCCTGGGATTAAGCCCATGTGATCATGATGTATTATTTTTTTTGATGTGTAGCTGAATTTTATTTGCTAGGATTTTATTGAGTATTTTTGCATTAGTATTTGTTAATGATATTGGTCTGTAATTTTTTTTTTTTGTTAGGTTCTTTCCTGGGTTTGGTATCAGGGTAGTATTTACTTCACAGAAAAAGTTGAGGAGGGTTCCCTCCTTCGCAGAGTTTTGGAAAGATTCTGCAATATAGGTACAAGCCCAACTTCTTTGAAAGTTTGATAGAATTCTGGTGTGAAACCATCTGATCCAGGACTTTTTTTTGTTCGAAGCTTTTTTTGTTGTTGTAATTTTGGTGCTTGATATTGGTCTGTTCAAGAGTTATATTTCTTCCTGGTTAGGTCTAAGGAGGTAGTGTGATTCCAGATATTGGCCCATTTCCTCCATGTTTTCAAATTTCTGGGTGTAGGTTTTTTTTTTTTTTTTTTTTTGGTATGTATTCAGTGGTGATCATTTCTATCTCGGTGGTGTCTGTTATTTCCCCCTTTTTTGTTTTTGGTTGAGGTTGTTAGAGATTTTACTTTTCTATTTCAAGGTAATCTGGCCAAAGTTTATTGATTTTATTTATCTTTTCAAAGAACCAACTTTTTGTTTCGTTAATCTACCAAATCTTTTTTGTTGTTCTTGATTTCATTTAGTTCTTATTTAATTTTGGTTATTTTTTTTCTTCTCCTGGGTTTGGGATTAGAATACTCTTCCTTTTCCAGTTCTGTGAGATGATTCATTAGGTTGTTGATTTGCACTCTTTCTGTTCTTTTGGATGTGAGTATTGCAATAAAGGTCACTCTTGGGACTGCTTTTGTAGTTATTTGGCTCTGGGCTCTTTTTGATCTGGACTGCTACATAACTGTCTTCTCCTCTGTTTCTTCATCCTCAGAGTTCTTCTCAGTGGATCAGTGAATGCTTCTGTTAGCTTTCCCTGTGATTTACTTCCCAACTTCAGTTGCTCATAATTCACTTAGTAATTATCTTCCTCTTTATAGCTGGAACAGTCTGTTGAAAGCTGCCTCTAGTTGGCCATCTTCTACCTTAAACCTGGAATCCCCATTTTTACCTTTAAGTCCTTTGGCATGAGGAAATTGTTGCTAGATGTCAGTCTTAACTAGATTGGATTTATAGAATTATGATAAATCACCTTCTTTACATCTTTAATAGTTTGATGGGCCTTAATCTCTGCCTAGTAATAGGAAATTTGTTTCTTAACTATCTTGATGTGTAAGAAGCATTTCAAAGACATTAGCATCTCTCACTCTGGTCAGAATCAATGTGGGGATTATACCTCTTAGTGAATTTATCTATTCAAACCATATGCTTAGGATCTAAAGAAATGACTACAAGATAGGTTTGTAATTCCATGGGCTCACCATGAGGTAGGCTCAGATTAAATTCCATTTATCATCCAACCCTGATAGCTTGCACTCTGACTATGAGAAAATGACATTATAGATCCACAAGAATTAGTGTTAGTCATTGTCCAATTACCCATAAGTCTTAAAATTTTCATCCTTAGTGGACAAGATAGTTAGGAAGGATGCAGTATGTATTTGTGATATCATTGTAGAAGCTTTCCACAGGAGTCTCAGGTTTCCTTTTATTCAGCGGGCTCTAAGCTGATAAATTTACCTAGGTGTGAAATTTGGTCACAAGGCTATCATTCTCTACTTCAGTGGCTCAAGTCGCTCTTCTGTTTTTCCAGGCCCTTTTTATAGGGATATTTTACTTATTCAGGTTAAGTAGAGTCCTTAATAGATTTACCCATCTCTTTGGTCTTCAGGAACCCATGATCATTTAGCCACTATCAAAGATATATGTTTATGTATGAGCTAATTCATATCTTGTAAATTTGTGTTGTACCTAGTACAGAACAGAATGTACTAAGATCTCTAGAACAGCAAAGCCAGAATTGTTGCGACAGTGCAATTATGGAAGGTGCTTTCTTCCTTCTGTCCTTCAGGAGCCAAGATATGTATTCTAACTGAATATTGAATACGAAAGTCAATGAAATATTTCTAGTTTAGAGAATATACTTCATCCTAGAAGACAGCATTAAAGCCCCTTAGAATATACCCCAGTTGTCACTGTAACTGAAGAACAACCATTGTTAGGTGATAGAATGCCTAATAACAATTAATACCATTACATCAGGTTACCACCACTTCTTTTATGGTGAGGTGAATCCACTTCTTTTATGGTGAAGTGAGTTATCTGGTTAGGAGCAGTACTATGAGAGATAACCATGGGGCACAGTAGGTGTTCAGTGACAATAAATATTGGTGTAGGCATCATGGACAGGCAAGGCAAGTTTGATTGCCTGATGTTCTGAACACACTTTCCCTTCTCTGAGATCTTTAAAGCTCCCTGGGGCTACAAACAATTCCATTGTTCAGATGGCTATCATATTAAAGGCATGCAACATACTCATTTTTGTAGGCCAGGCTAAAGTTTTCTTTTTCCTTCTGAATAAATTCTGTGTATTTGTATATTACACTTTCCACTCTGACGACCACTCTTTCTATTTTTATCTTGTCTATCTCTATGTAAACATCCTGTAATTTCAGCAAAAGTTATGTATTACTCTTAATTATTGTGTACTTTTCTGTATTCATGTGATTATTTTTGCTTCTCAGATTTTTCTTTTTTATCTCACATCAAAAGCTTGTTCATTATTTAAAATTCAATTGAAACATACCTTTTTTAAACATACAGGAAAAAAGCTTATTCTGTCTTTAAAGGCTCATAGTATTTTAAATCTCTTTATAACTCTACCCAGTTAAGTTACGTGTGTATATCTCTTACTCTATAATCTTGTCCATCCACTTCATTTTATAAATAAGAAAGTTGAGATTCAGTTTTAAAAGATTTATTCAAGATTCCACAGATACACACTAGAGATACATCAGAATAAGAAAAGATAATAAATACCAAATAGTACCTCTGTAGAAAGGAACTAACTTATTTTTATTTTTATTATTTTATCAGATTGAGAAGTTAGTCTTCTTTCTTTGTTAATACTCTTAGGAAAGATTTTGATAAGAACATTTATTTGCAACAATAGTGATGATTATGTTGTATATACTTGATATTCATTTTTAATAGGAAAAACTCAAAACAGCGGCAGAAGAAAACATCCTTAGTCTTAAAGAAAAAAAAGACAAGGTAAGGGAATATAATTTAATACAGTTTAATAATATAATATAAGGAAATATAATATAATATAGTTGTTTTAATAACATTCATTTTTTAACATCTTAGAAATAATTTTTATGAGTTGGAAAATAACATTTTATATATATCATACAATTTTATTTTCTAAATTGTTTCTTGCTATTAATGTAGAGCATTAACTAAAAATTTCAAAATAATTGTCATTTAGAGAAGACTTCAATTTTTTTTTATAATTCTAATTGCAGTATTATCTTAAATTATTTAGGTAATTTTGTGTTTATCTCTTGAAAAACTTATAATGTTAGAGGCAAAATATTTTCATAAAGATTCTAAAGCTTAAATTTTGATTATGTCTAATTTGGGATTTTGAAGGGGCTTGATAAATGACATATTTTTTCACTTAAGTTCTGAACCATCTGAGAAAGACAAAAAAGAAATAGTATCAAAATTATTGATAACTAATATTGGCTTCTATTTGAAGGCAAGAGGACCTTTTAATCCTGAAATTCAAAGTTAAACAGGTTAACCTACTTCACAGGTAGAGCTTGACTAGGGCAGGTTTACCCATTTGATGACCTGCTCTAGTCAAACTTGTGTCTTAAAAGAGCAGAGGATGAATGTGTCATTTATCTGGTTCTCAAGAAGGAGTAAGGAAGGGTCTGTATGTGTCAATTTCTCCTTTTCTTCTAATTCACCAATCACATTAAATCATTACTCCTCCCCTATGGAAGCAGAGAGTGGGTAGCAACATTACCTCAGGGTGCCCCCTGCATGTGGGAGGAAGCACTAGTTATGGGGAAGAAGAGTACTCAGCCTTTAACCTATTTGGTAATGTAGAATTGTTGCAGAATTTGATTTAACCAATTTTTGGTTAAAATGATTAAGTATTTTCTTTGTACACAATGATGTAGTCTCGTAAGTCCCCACAGAGATTGCTGTGTTTATAAATTGAAAATGACAATCAGAATAATTTGGGGAAAGTTCAGTTGTAAAGTTTAGACAGTGCTATAATTTTGTTAAATTTAGATTCAAAGAAAGAAAAGAAGGAAATATTGAACCTGTGAATGAATACTGAGTGCTTCAGATGTTCTAGACACTTGAAAACATTATACTTGGATTAATACAATTAGGCAGTATGGTTCGATATAGTCTTAATACAATTAATACAAGTAGGCAGTATGGTTCGATATAGTCTTAAGGAAGTATCTAATGAAGATGAGCAAGTTTGTCAATCTCTAATTTTTTTGGAAATACAGAATATGTTCGTATTAAGAAAGTATATATCACAATCTTATAAAGATGTTTTTGATTCTTATATACTTCTCAATATTTGTGTCTGTAATTAAGTAGATTAGTAAATTCCATATATTTTATCTGGGGGTCTAGATATATATGTTACAAAGTGAAAAAATGATAAATGAAATGAAGAAATTTGGGACTTGCTACACTTCGTTCCAACACTACTGAAATATGTGTACTAGCCTTATAAGTAATAATCATTAAAGTTACCAAGTATTTCTGAGTTTGGGCACGTTGCTTAACTTCTTCATGCCTTAGTTTTCTTATCTATAAAGAAATAATAATAATAGCTTCTTCCTCAAGTTTTGAGGATTAAATGAGATGGTATTTGTAAAGCATTTAAAATGATGCCATTTAAATGCCATTTAAATGTTTGTTTAAAAAATATAACAAAGAACATTGTGAATATTTGGTATATATGCATTACTGGAAAAGTAACATTCAAAAAAATATAACTTGCAAGGAAGTACGTAGTTTCCATCATGTATTCTGAAGAGGGATAATTCGGTATTCTTGACCATTTTCTTTTAGGCAGCTGGAAAATGTCAGTTAACAGTCATGGCCACAAGGTGGTGCAGTAAGTTTAAATTGCTATTCTCAGGCCTGTGAGGAGGAAAGATTTGTCCACGAAATGAAAGCAGTTAATTTTTGGAGATTACAAGAGGGTGACCCCTGATGAATTGAGGGAGCAAAAAAAATTTGCTTTCATTAAAATTATGTCATCAACTATTATATAGAAATATGTAGAAAAATAAAATAAAAATTAAACTGTGAAAATTTGCTATCAGAATTCATATCTGTTAGAAAAAGGATTATGAAATGACATATCATCTCTTTAGCTTCAGATGATCTCGTTAGCTGCTTGATTTTATAGATGGATACATTTAAGCCCAGAGATACTTGGAAATTTAGTAAAAAATCACCTGGCAAAATAGTAAAATATTCAGGAGAAAAGAACATACTTTGTACTTGTCTCCCAGTTAATGTTTTTTAAAGTACGTGCAATTACCTCTTTATATTATACCCTTTACCTGCCTAATTTAAACTCATTGCAAGTTCAACCACCAAGTTTTTGAAGTATTGTCACTGGATCCCTCATTATGTGATGCTCCATTGTTTCATGTGAGTGTATTGCCTTGATTGTATTCATGGAGATTATGGTCACCAATGGAAATGTTAAGATGGGAAGTGATGAGCGTGAGTTTCATCTATGATCACACTAAAGCAACTATTTATTAGCTTTTACTAGAATGCTAGGCCAGGTGCTAAAAGAAGCTGGATATATGTACAAAGGTAGAATGAAAGAGAACCGAGGAAATTGAGTGGAAATAATGTCCAAATATTTAAGTAAATTAGCAATTTATTTGTTTTTAGAATTGAAGCAAATAGCTATTTCATGATTTTTTTCCCTAAAAATTTCTCTCATTCTTTATATTTTTTCATAATTTTTACCCCTATTTTTGGAAGCAAAACAGGAAAAGGATGGTGGATAGGAAAAGGCTAATATTTTATTGGTAAGAAAGAGGACGCATCAATCAGTGTATGAAAGAGACTGAATGAAAACGAAAATAAATTGCCCTCTTGCTTAATCTGTGGAATCTGTGGTTCATTCCACAGATTAAGGCTTTTTGTAGGAATAGAGAATCATTTTTTAGAGAATCCTTAACTGTTGGTCAGATAGAGAGTTGAGATATCTATCTTCTTTTCCTAGCAACTCTGTGAAGATGGGGAGGGGCAGATACCTCATTTTCACCTTAAAAGGGGAAATAAAGTAACAAAGAAGGTTAATGGAATTTAAAAATATATAATAATAATAATAACAACAACAACAACAACCCAAAATTAATTTAATCACCAATGAATTGAGAGTAGGTTCTAGTTTAATTTAGTTCAGTATTCTAGTTTCCGTGTTTTGAAGAAATAAATTATCAAAATGATATTTAATGATGGTTTTCTTCACTTTTGTTATTCAATGCAGAAAACACAGACATCTTTGTTGGAAACACCTGAAACTAGTTATTGGAAATTTGATTCTAAAGCAGCTTCTTCACAAAATTTATCTCAAAATTTCACAACAGCTGATCACGGTAAATCCAAAGATAAAAGAGACTATCTGTGGACATATGCTAAAACTTCTTTATCTACACCGGTACCAAAGGTTAGTGTCTCAAATTTCCAAGATAGTAATTTTTAATAAAAAGAAAAGGGTTCTGGTATCATCATTATATCTGGTATCTCTCCCACTCCCCCCCCCCCACAGACACACACATACATACAAAACTACTTTCTTGAAAATTTCAACATTTTTATGGTATCAGCACGAAATGGTTTATTTTTTTTCTATAATTGCATACAAATTAATGGCATCTAGGGCATATTCTATAACTTGCTAGTCATTCATCAACATTTTAATAAGTCCTGGAAAAGGATCTGGCCTCAGTCATAGGTAATTTTCTCTAAAATATGGATTATTAGTACTTTTCCTCACAGCTTTGTGTCCTAGTTGAAAATTCCAGAGCAAAAGGAAGAGTGGTGCTCACATCTTGACACATATACACACAATATTCAATGCCTTTTGAAAATTATGAAAATTAGTGAACCAGTAGGCCATTAAATATGAAGTGTCTGATTTTGAATCAAAAGTTTAGTTTATTATATTTCAAGTAATGAGCAGTACAATTAATGGAAGTTTATGCCTAAATTTATCAATACAATTTTGCCATCTTAACAGTAGGTTAGGGAGGCTTAAAATACAGAATATTACTATTATCTCTTGTTCCACCTTCCAATTACTAGTCCCTCCACAAAGGCCAATTACTGTCTTAATTTCTAATATTAGATTTACCTGTTCCTGTATTTTCTACAAAGGGAATCATATAGTATATATTCTTTCTGTCTGGCCTTCTTTCATTTAATATTATGTTTTGGGGGCTCACCCATAATGTCGCTTGAAGTTGTAGACTATTTTTATTTCTTTATAGTATTCTATTGTGTGATTATACCCCATTTTATTGATCTATTCTATAGCTAATAGATATTTAAATAGTTTTCAGATTGGGCTTTTATGAACAGTGTTGTTACAAAAATTCTAGTACTGATATGTATACATTTTGGTTGAGTATGTGCCTAAGAGTGAAGTTGGCGGGTTATGTGGTTATATGTATTTTCCGTTAAACTGCCAGTTTTTATTTTTCTTGGTGTGTGTATATTTTAGGGATTGCACCAATTTACATCAGAGCCTGCAGTGAATGAGAGTTCTAGTTGCTCTACATCCTTACTACCACATGATATTTTTTATCTATTTTATCTTAGCCATTCTAGTAGGTATGGTGACCTTATTTTTTCTAAAAAAATTTTTTACTTTGTAGTTAACTTTTGATTTACAGAAAAGTGGCAAAGGTAATACAGAGAATTCCTGAATATCTCTCGCTCAGTTTCGCCATTGTTAACATTTTATGCTATTGCAGTACATTTGCCAAAACTGGGAAACTTACACTAATACGTTACTATTAACTTAACTTCAGACCTTATTTGTATTTCATAGTTTTTCCATTAATGTTTTCTTTTTGTTTAGGGATCTAACTTAGGCCACCAAATCACATTTAATTTTCATGTTTCCTTATTCTGGATCTTAATTTTTAATGATGGCATTTCAAACTATACATTTCCCTTTAACCATTGATTGAACTGCATCCCATAAATTTTGATATGCGTATTTTCATTTTTGTATGTCTCAGAGTACTTTCTAATTTCTTTATGATTTATTCCCTTACCTATTGGTTATATAGAAGTGTTTTGTTGAGCCCCTATAGTGGATTTTTCATTTCAGTTATTGTACTTTTTAATTTCAGAATTTCTGTTTAGTTCTTTTGGTAATTTTTATCTCTTTATTGATATTCCATGTGGTAAAACATTTTTCAAGCTTTCCTTTAGTTCTTTAGAAATGATTTTCTTTAGTTCTTTGGACATACTCTTTTTCTGTTAAGTTCAATGCCTAGGCTTCCTCAGCAGCAGTTTCTATGGTTTGCTTTTTTCTTATTTCTATGGGTCATACTTTCTTTTTATTTATTTATTTATTTATTTATCTATCTATCTATCTATCTGTTTTTTGAGACAGAGGCTCACTATGTAGCCCTCAGTAGAGCGTCATGGCTTCACAGTTCACAGCAACCTCAAACTCTTGAGCTTAAATGATTCTCTTGCTGAGGCCTTCCAAGTAGCTGGGACTATAGGCGCCCGTCACAGTGCCCAGCTATTTTTTGTTGCTGTTGTACAACTGTTTATTGCAATTGTCATTGTTGTTTAGTAGTTCTGGGTCAAGTTAGAACCCGCCAGCCTCTGTGTATGTGGTTGGCAACATAACCACTGTGCTGTGGGCACTGAGCCAAGGGCCATACTTTGTTTTATTGAATGTCTCAAATTTTGTTGAAAATTGGACATTTAAAAAAACATAATGACAACCTGGAAATCAGATTGTCCTTATCCGCATGGCTTATTGTTCTTGTAGTAGTTTTTATTGTTTAGTGTTTTTTTGAAACTAATTCTGAAAAGTTTGTTCTCTTATGATTGAAACTGGTCTCTTAGTGTTCAGCTAATGTTTGGACAGAAATGTCCTTAAATACCTGGAATCAATAAATTTCAGTCTTTGCCAAAGGACTTTATATGTGTATAAAGGCATGTCCTCAACAGTCAGCCAGGCAGTTGACAAATCTACTTAGTTTTTAATTCCTGTTTGTGGAGAACCTCAAGATAAGGCAGCAATGAGAGCTTAGGGCCTTCTCAGGTCTTTTCTGAGGCTATACACAGCCCTATGCATATGTGCAGGCTTCTGTATTTATAGAAATATGTCAGAGCTTTTTAGAGCCCCTATGGATATCTTGTTTCCTACTTGCACTTGTTTTTTTTTTTTTTTTTTTGAGACAGAGTGTCACAATAACGCCCTGGGTAGAGTGCCCTGGCATCATAGCAATCATAGCACACAGCAACCGCAAACTCTTGGGCTTAAGCAATTCCCTTGCCTCAGTCTCCCAAGTAGCTGGGACTATTGGCTCCTGCCACAATACCCGACTATCTTTTTTTTTTTTTTTTTTTGTAGTTGTCATTGTTGTTTAGCAGGCCCGGGCCAGATCAAACCAGTCAGCCCCAGTGCATATTTGAGGGATTGCACCAATTTACATCAGAGCCCCTAACCAGCCTCCTACCTGTACTTTTAATGTTTTTGTTTACCCCAATTGTCAGTCACTGCTTTAGGTTACTGCAGTGTTAAAACACATTTTTATAATTGTTGTTGACAAATGCTGTCCCCTATCTCAAAAAAGCCTAAGGAGAAGGCTTTTTTTTCTTTTTTTAAACTGAATGATTTCTTGGGTTGAATTATGATCAATCTTGTAAGTAGGATCTTTGAGAGATCTGCCAGACAGATCAAATAATGACAGAACTTCACTTATGTTCTTCTCTGTCTGGTGGTTGCCAGATTGTAGCAGGAATGTGGACTATTAGTTTTTAAGGATAATATAGAGCTGGAGAGCAGGAGATAGGACCTAGAAATGCTAAGATACCACGACATTTGCTGTTTTTATAAAGATTCAACCATAAACCTTTTTTTTTTTTAATTAATTGGTTAATTTTTCAGAATTCTGGAAAAAACTGCCAAATATTACCAGTATTTTTATAACTTTTATGGAGGAATGCAATTTCAGAGCTTTTTACTCTGCCATTTTTGCTCTTGTCAGTAACTTTACTTTTATTTTATTTTTTTTATTAAGTCATAAACACATGCATTATGTATACATTAATGCATTTATGGGGTACAATGTTGCTGATTTTAAATACAAATTGGAATGCTTACAACAGGCTAGTTAATACATCCTTCACCTCATTTACTTACTGTGTTAAAACATTTATACTTTATGCTTAATAGATTAGACATGTACCCTTGCAAAAGCATCTCAAGCATGGAAGAAAAAGTATCCAATGTACTCAGTACTATTATGAATCCAATCACTTTCATATGAAAGATAAATCACAACTATAGCCCAGGATGAAAGAGAGAAGAGGAGGGGGATTGGTGCAGAGAGGGAGGTTTGATGGAGGGTAAACGGTGGGACCCACCTTTAGTAACTTTACTTTTTAAAGATACTTTTTTAAATCATAAAAATTATAGGATATTACGGAATACTAAACATTGACTAATGTATATTACCAACAAAAAGAATAAGCAAACATATTTTATTACAAAGCAGTAAGGAGTTTTGTGAAGAGACCAAAGCATACTTAAAATTAAAGTCCCTCTTAAGATTATTTATTACTGTAGGTGGATTGTCTGTCTCTTTCTATTATTTGTTTAGCAAGTTGAAGGGAAGGATAAAGAAAGTCAACTATTGTCAAGTTTTTTGAAAAACATCAAAATTTCTAGTATCAAAAAATTAAATTTTTATTTCAAAATTTTGCCTCATATACTTGCCAGTAATAATGGAGATTTATAATTTATAAAGACTCAAATTATCTTGAAATTATTAAATTCTTTTAACAGTATATATTTTATTTGATGGGATAACATTATTTTTTATTTTTGAATAGGCATATACAGTGAAGACACCAACAAAAATGAAAATACAGCAAAGAGAAAACAAGAATATACCCATTGAAGAAAGTACTAGAAAGAGAAAAATGGTCTTTGAATTTGATATTAATTCAGATAGCTCAGAAACAACTGATCTTTTGGTAAAAAAGCTTATAAATAATCAGTATTTATATTATTGCATATATTATTTGTTATATATGTATAACATATGTACATAGTGCCTACCATTGTAATATTAAAATACAATGGCATTTTCTACAATACAGAGCCCTATGCTTTTACAGCATTTTTTTTTTGAAATGTAGCAAAGAACTTTTACAGCATTTTAAGAGAAATCAAGATTCAAATAATTTCCCTATAAATTTAAAAAAATATGGCATTCTGAAAATAATATAGCATAGTTGGCATATGAGATTATTTATTGTTGTCTTACTTTATAGCAGAGTATCACAAAGGAATTTTTATCTTATGTTTTAAAGGAAAGGTGGAGTGAATAATTTTGTCCCAGCCAAATCTGTTACTCAGGCTCCTCTCTATTTTGCATATTATACATGTTCTTTTATTTTGCATCATTAATTTTTTGATATTTATATCAAGGTATTGGTTTGTATCTGTCTTGAGTTAATGTATTAGGACAACATGTTTAAGAAGACTATTTCCTCTAGCACTATGTATCACTACCCCCTATTCATACATACTAGTATTTTCTAAGGGCATAAAAATTGTTTATTGAGAATAAGTAAACTTTAATTCATTTAATTTAAAAGCAGGTAAACCACATCACACTAAATGGAGTGATGCACCAACAATTCTTAATGACAAAATTCCAGTTAAATCCACTGTTTTAATATTATCACTTATAATAATAAGATCCTTCAAGGTTTTCTGCTTTGGAATTCTCTGTTTTCATTTATTCTGGAATAATGACTAGTTGAAGTCTTAAAATTCTCATTACTGAAGTTAATTTATAGAATCCCTGCTCTAGTATCCCTTTCTTTTTATCGATGATGATTAACATCTTCACAATTAAAACTGTGAACTAGGTACTATTGTAAACACTTCGCACAGATTCCTTCAGTTATTTCTTAAGGCAATTCCATGTTTTAGCCATACAGTTGACCTCCATGTCCATAAGTTCTACATCTGAGGATTCAACCAAACCATAGATAGAAGATATTTGGGAAAAAATAACAATACATAAAATACAAATAAAAATAGTTATATTTACATAGGGTTTACATTGTAGTAGGTATTGTAAGTATTTAGAAATGATTTAAAGTATACAGAATGATAAGCATAGGTTATATGCAAATATGCCATTTTATATAAGGGACTTGAGCATATCCAGATTTGGGTATTCACAGGGAGGTCCTAGAACCAATACCCCATGTATACTGAATATAATTGTATAGACAATTTTGTTATTTCTAGTTAACAGGGAGAAAACAGAGTCACACAAGTGCCTTTTAAATATCGTATAGCTGTAAGACATGGAGCCAAAATTTGAACATAGTCTGATTCTGTAGCCTGTGTACTCATTGTACATAATTGCCAATTTAAACTATAGTTTAGATTATAAAATTGTATGAGAATTAGTAGATATAACATGGGTTTTGGAATTAAACCTCCTAGGGTTGTAATCCCTGCTATTTTTCTATCAGTGGGGTCTTAGACCAGCTTCTTAGATGATATGAGATTCAGAATTATTCAAAATTATTTCATTTTTTTTAAAAAGGAGCATCAATCAACTTTGCAATATAATAAAATCATGACATTCATAGAAGCGTACCCAGTCTTTAAGCTAGTCTAAAAATACATTTCGCAGTGAGTTTCCTTGGTTGTAATTATCACATGAATCTGTTAATTTTTGTAATTTTCTTAGCTTATGTAGTTTAATTTTGATGAGCATTCAAATTATTATAAAAATTGAAATTTAAAAATGGATTGTTGATTATGACCACAGAAAGTTGGAATAGAAAATGCCAGAAATCCATATCTCTACCTAGACAACAGCTATACTGGCATAAACTGTCTGAAGTAACTGTTTTGAAACTCTGGAGTTTGATTTAAATGCTTGTAGGTTCCAGAGGAAAGCTTGGCTGGTAAATTGTAGTTAATTTCGATTAATTTTAGCCTTAAGTGTGGTAGAGGTTACCAGTCCCACAGCATATAGTCCCATGGTAGGCGGCCATATTCATGTTTCTTGTGTGGCTTGCTGGAGCCAGGGTAAACAGTAAGGACCTTATTTTTCAAATAAAGAAACTGGGAAGTATGATTTTTTCAAAGGCACAAGACATATTAACAGAAATTGTCCCAGTAGAAGCCTAGACATTGGCTTTACTAAATATGGACCTTAAAAATCTGCCTTAAAGTAGCTCAAGGAGGTAAAGGAAGACATAAACAAAGGCCAAAAACTATGAGAGTGCTGATAGAAATAGAAATTATTAAAAGAACCACAAATACTTCTGGAACTGAAAAGTACAATAACAGCAGTAAAAAGCCCTTTTGAGGGATTCAAAGGAAGATTTATTTTTTTTATTTTTAATATTTTTTTTTGAGACAGAGTCTCACTTTATCACCCTGGGTAGAGTGCAGTGGCGTTACAGCTCACAGCAACCTTGAACCCTTGGGCTTAAACGATTCTCTTGCCTCAGCCTCCCAAGTAGCTGGGACTATAGGCACTAGCCATGGTGCCTGGCTATTTTTTTGTTGTTGGTGCAGTTGTTGTTGTTTAGCAGGCCCAGGCCGGGTTTGAAACCCACCAACCCCAGTGTATGTGGCCAGTGCCCTAAGCACTGAGCTATGGGCACCGAGCCTCACAGGAAGATTTAAATAAGTAGAAGAAAGAATTGGTGAACTTGAAGATGGAAAATTGACATTACTGAGTCTAAAAGAGAGAAGAAAAGCATGAAGAAAAGTGAACAGAGCCTAAGAGACTTATAGGACACCATCAAGTAGACCAATATATGCATTGGATGAGTAACAGAAGAAAAAGAGAGGGAAAAAGAGTATTTGAAGAGTAAAAATAGTATTTGAAGAAATAAATGATTGAAACTTCCCAAATTTTGATGAAAGTCATGAGTCAGCAAATCCACAAAACTTAGCCAACTCCAAATAGGATAACTCAAGCAGACCCACACGGAGACATCATATCAAACTATTTAAAGAAAACCTAGAACCACCAAAAGAGAGGTAACTCATCACATACAAATTGTCTTCTCTGAGATCATTAGTTGATTTCTCTTCAGAAACCTTGGAGACTAGAAGGCAGTGGATTTATATATTCAAAGTTCTGAAAGAATAAAACTATAAACTGAGAATTCTATATCTGACAAAACTGTTCTTTCAAAATTAAGATAGAAATGAAGATATTCCCAGATAAACAAAAGCTGAAGTCTGTTACTTCTACGTCTGTTCAAAATGTGCTAAGAAGTCCTTTACATTGAAAAGATATTAGTAACTCAAAGCTCTATGAATAAATAATGAGCTCTGATAAAGGTAAAATTATAAGCAGGACTGCGCCTGTGGCTCAAAGTAGTAGGGCGCTGGCCCCATTTGCCGGAGATGGCAGGTTTAAACCCAGCCCTGGCCAAAAACTGTAAAAAAAAAAAAAAAAAAAAAGTAAAATTATGAGCAATTTTTAAAAGATAGTATTTCAATTTTGGCTTGTAGCTCTACTTTTTTTTTTTTTTTTTTTTTTACATAATTTTAAAGACATGCATAAAAGTTGTTAATCTGTATTAGTGGGCCTACAATGTAAAAAAATGTAATTTGTGACATCAGTTAATGGAAAGGGAGGATAGAGCTGTGTGGAAGCAGAGTTTTGCAGGCTATTGAAGTTAAGTTGATACACTTTGTATGAGATTCTTATTAGGATGTTAAATACAATCTTCATGGTAACTACAATGAAATAATCTATATGATATACATGAAAGGAAATGAGAAAGGAATCAGAATGTAACACAAAAGATGTTAATGGAGGATATCAGGAACAAAAACCTAAATAAGACACATTGAAAACAAATATCAAAATGACAGAAGTCCTTTTTCAGTAATCATTTTAAATGTAAATGTATAGTCTTCAATTAAAATACATAGATGGCAAGAATAGATTTAAAAATATCCAACTATATGCTGTCTTCAAGATACTCTACATTCAGAGACACAAATCAATTAAAAAAGAAAGGATGGAAAACAGTATTCCATGCAAATAAAGAGCTATGGTGGCTATTCTGCTATCAGACAAAATAGATTTTTAAGTCAGAAGTACAAAAGACAATGGGACATTATGTATTAATAAGTGGTTCAATCAATACAGCAGGAAGATATGACAGTTTTAAACATTTGTATGTCTAATAACAGACCTTCAAAATATATGAAGCAAAACTTCATAGAATTGAAGGAAGAACTAGTAGACAATTTAATAACTAACTTTTATTAATTGAGAGAAACAACCAGAGAGAAGCTAATTAAGGAAATAGAGAACTTCACAATAAAGCAACTAGGTCTAGTAGAAAATACAGAAAATTTTTCCCAATAACCTCACACAAAGTATCTTCTCTTGACTAGAAGTAGATGAAGTTAAAAATCAGTAAGAGAAGGAAAACTAAAATATTTACAAATTTGTAGAAATTCAGCAGCATACTTTCAGAGAAATTACAAAATACTTAGAGATGAACAAAAAGGGCAATATTGATACAACTGCCAAACCTTAATGGGATACAGTAAAATCAGCTCTTTTTATAGTTACTGCAATGAAATTAATAGTTATAAATGCCTATATTGAGAAAGAAAGCAGAGGGGAAATATAGAGCAGATATAAACAGATTAGAAAACAATAGCAGATATAAACAGATTAGAAAACAATAGAGAAAACAATATATACTCGAGTATATACGGTAATAAAAGCAAAACTTGGTTCTGCCTTTAGCTAGACTGACAGAAAAAGAGAACACATATAAAGTCTAATGAAATTGGGAGCACTACTACTGACCTTTCAAAAATAAAAAAACTAGGGATGCCCATAGCTCAGTGGTAAGGGCGCCAGCCACATGTTCCAAGTCTGGTGAGTTGGATCCCAGCCTGGGGCCTGCTAAACAAACAAACAAAATAAGCTGAGTGTTATGACGGGCGCCTGTAGTCCCAGCTACTAGGGAGTCTGAGACAGGAGAATCCCTCGAGCCCAGGAGTTTAAGGTTGCTGTGAGCTGTGACTCAACCTCACTCTACCAAGGGTGACAAAATGAGACTCTGTCTCAATAAGAAAAACAAAATTAAATAAAATAATTAGAAGAGAACACTATGAATAATTGTATGCCAATAAATTAGATAACCTCATTTTATGAGGCTTCCAGAATTACCCTAACACCAAAGGCAAATGAAGACCTCACAAGAGAATTACAGACCAACATCCCTTATGAATTAGATAAAAAAATACTCAACAAAATGTTAGCAAATCAAATCCAATAGCATATTGAAATAATTATTTGCCATGATCAGCTGGGATTTATTCTGGGAATGCTAGTGTGGTTTAACATAAGGAAATCAATGTTAAAATCTTATTTAATAGAATTGAAGGGAAAAAGCCACATGATCATTTCAATGCAAAGCCATTTGACAAAATCCAACACCCTTTCATGAAAGAAACTCTGAGAAAACTAGGAATATTGGGAAAATTCATCAATGTGATAAAGTGTGTTTATGGAATCCCAAACATCATAATCAATGGTGAAAGGCTAAAGATTTACCCTCTAAGATTAAGTATGAGGTTAATTATGTCCACTTCCATTACTGATATTCAACATTGTACTGGAAGTTGTAGCAAGAGATATTAGATAAGGAAAATAAATATTTAAAAGGCATGCAGATGGAAAGGAAAAGGAAGAGAGAAAATTATTTTTCTTCACAGATGACATGATCCTATGCATAGAAAATTCCTAAAACTGTAGGTGTCCTCAAACTTTTTAAACAGGGGGCCAATTCACTGTCCCTTCAGACTGTTGGAGGGCCGGACTATAGTTTAAAAAAAAAACAAACTATGAACAAATTCCTATGCACACTGCACATACCTTATTTTGAAGTAAACAAAACGAGAACAAATACAATCACACCGCCTCATGTGGCCCGCGGGCAGCAGTTTGAGGACCCCTGCTCTATAGGAAAGCTACTAGAGCTAGTAAATGAGTTCAGTAAAATGTCAAGGTATAGTATCAACAAATATTGATTTTTTCTATATACTGACAATCCAAAAAGGAAATTAATAAAACACTTCTATTTGCAATAGCATCTAAAATAATTGCATATTTTGGAACAAATCTCACCAAGAAAGTAAAAGACTTGTACAATAAAAATTATAAAATGTTGGTGAAAAAAATTAAAGAAGACCTAAATAAATGGACACTATATGTTCATAGACAGGAAGAATTTAACACTGTTAAGATGTTAGTACTACCCAAAGCAATACCCAGGTTTAATGCAATCTATCAAAATTTCAGTGAGATTTTTAATAGAAAAGCCAATACTCAAATTTATATTAGAGTAGCAAAGGGTCCCAAATGGCTAAAACAATCTTGAAAAATAAGGATAAAGTTGAGGACTCCGAGTTCCCACCTTTGAAATTTACTACAAAGATAGTAATTAAAATACTATAGTGCTGATACAAGGACAGACATAAACCAGTGGAACAGAATAGAGCCTACTGATAAACCCTCAAGTATGTAGTTAATTGATTTTTGATAAGAGTGTCATGGGGGAAAGGGCAGTTTTTCAGCAAATAGTGCTAGGAAAACTGGATGACGCATGTAAAGAATGAAGTTGGACCCTGACTGTCTTAGTGTACATTGTTATAGAGCAGCGGTTTTCAACCTGTGGGTTGTGACCCCTTTGTAACAATGAAAATACATCATGGCGTTAGGAAGGTTGAGAACTACTGGTATAGAGGAATACCTGAGGTTGTTTTATGAACAAAAGAGTTTTATTTGCCTCATGGTTCTGCAGACATAGTTTTTAAAAAGCATGGCACCAGCAGCTGCTTCTGGTGAAGGCCTCAGACTACTTCTACTCATGGCAGAAGGCTAAGGGAATCCAGCATATCACATGTGAGAGAGGGAGGAAAAGAAAAGGGGAGGGAGATACCAGGCTTTTTATTTAAGAATAAGCTCTCTCAGGAACCAATAGAGTGAGAACTCACTCTTTACTGTGCGGATGGTACCAGGTTGTTAATGAACGTAGGGACCTTCTATCAGGCCCCACGTTCATTATAATCAGATTTCAACATGATAAATGGCGTGGAGGTGGGGGAGGGGGCTATAAATATCCAAAGTATATTAGTCATGCCATGTGAAAAATTGACTCAAATTGGATAAGAACCCAAACTTAGCTAAAACTATAGAACTCTAGAAGAAAATATTAGAGAAATTTTCATGACATTGACAGTGTTATGTATGACACCAAAAACACAGATAAGAAAAAAGTAGATAAATTGGACTTCAAAATTAAGAACTGTTGTGCCTCATAGGACACTATCAAGAAAGTTAAAAGCCAAGCTACAGAGTGGGAGGAAATACTTGTAAATCATATAGCTGAGAAGGGATTAAATGTCCAGGTTATATGATGAACTCTACAACTCAAGAACAACAAAACAACCCAATTAAAAGTCAGAGGACTTGAATAGACATTTCTCCAAATATAACATATAAATGGCTGAAAAGGACATGAAAAGAATGCTACGAAGACCATAAGGATAGATAAGGTTTTATTGTTTTAAATTAGATTAATTTATTAATCACTATTTTTACATTCATGAATAGTCGATTACTATGCACTAAGTAAAATTTTAGTGATAGTTTATAACATGATTTTTAAAATTTCTTTTTTTAAGGTAGTGGGTGCATACTGGTTCTGAATGTATCTATAAAGATAGCTCTATGCGTTATTAACAGAATTCTGCTAAAATTTTATATTTATAAATGTATGTTTGACATTTCTCATCCATGAAGCCTCTTAAGTTTTTGTTAAGTGAGGCTTTAATGAGCATGAAAAGATCATGTGAGTTGGCTGCTCACATGACTAAATTGTGTAGCCAGACTAGTTGGAGTTGATTTTCCCTAACTCTTATTTGCTGTGTAATTTAAGACATATTACTTAATATTTGTGTGCCTGAGTTTCCTCATCTGTAAAATAGAGATAATGGTATATCTAATTCATGATACTATTACAAAAATTAAAACTAATTAAACTATGAAAAGTGCCTAAAACAGTGTCTGGCATATAGAAAGTACTAAGCAAGTTTTACCTATTGTTTTTTAGAGAATTATAATATTCATAAATTTATAATTTTTATTGTGGTAAAATCATATAACATACAATTTACTATCTTAACCATTTTTATCTGTACAGTTTAGTGTTAGTAAATATATTCATAAAGTTCCGTAACCATTGCTACCATTTATCTGCCTAACTCTTCATTTTGTAAAAAAAAAGAAAAACCTTATACCCATTAAATATATAGCCTCCTCATTCCACCTTCCCACTAGCCTCTGGCAATCATCATTCTACTTTCTCTCTTGATTTTGACTATTCTATGTATCTCAGTAAGTGAAATCATGCAATATGTGTCCTTTTGTGACTGGCTTTTTCACTTGGCATGAAGTCCATATTGGGTTCGTCCATATTGCAGCATGTGTCAAAATTTTCTTCCTTTTTAAAGTTGAATAATATTTTATTGTATGTGTATGCTACGTTTTGCTTGTTCATTCATCTGTTGGTGGGTACTTGGATTGCTTCAGTGTTTCAGCTGTTTGACTAATGCTGCTATTAACGTGGGTGTACAGACTCTGCTTTCAGTTCTTTTGGTTGTATACCCAGAAGTGGAGTTGATGGATCATGGATAATTTTATAATTTTTATGGGATTATGAATGTTTATTATAGGTCTAAAAGTGAGCTTCTTAGTTTACTAAAAAACTCACTTTTGGACTTTGGGGTAGAATGAGGAGAAGAAAGTAGTAGCATAAAGACCCTGAAACTGAAATAGAAATCAGTAGTAAAATGCTGCTCATTATACACATCTTGTATTTCACATAGTGTTTGGGGATTATATTTAATAGAATAAAAATCTAGATGTTTATTTGGCTAACAATTTGTGTTGTCTTCTTTCATTAGTCATTCTTTCTTTATTCTCTTCTTTCTCCTCCCTTCTCATCCTTTTCCCTCTCTCTTTATACTCTTAATTCTTCTCATATGTGCTATATTACCATAATTTTAATAATATAATATTAATGATAAAAAAGATAGTAGCCCCCAACATTATATTTTTGTATTTTTCTTCAAGAGCATGGTTTCAGAGGAAGAGACATTGAAAAAAGTATACAAGAACAGTAATCCGTCAACTAATCATTTTTATGACAGAACACCAAAAATGGTAGTATTTAAATTTTATTTCAGAAAGCAAATTTTAAAGCTGATATTTTAAAAATAATTAAGCATGTTAATTATTTTACTTTATATTCAGACTTCTCCCTGTCTAACAGCCTCTGGATCTTCAATGAAGGTTGGAAGTGTGAAAAAATTTCAGGAGGACCGTTGGGCTATAATCGCTAAAATGGATAGGAAAAAAAAAGTAAAAGAAGCAGAAAAGCTGTTTGTTTAATTTCAGAAAATCATTGTGATTCAGAAGCCTAATAATATCAAATGCGTAGTTAATTTTTTATTTTTATTTTCTTGAGAGCCAAACCTTTATATGGAAATTGAGACTTTGAAAAATATTTGCAAAAATAATTTGTTGCTTTATATTTTTGACCTAAATGTGAAATAACTACATATTATCTGAAAACTTGTCATTATATTCAAAAAATTGTATTTTGTTGTTACTTTGTCTTGTATTCAAGAAAACTATTTTTCATTAAATTTTCAAATTTGTAAAAGCCTTTGGATGTTAGGCTAGATGTATTCTTTATTGTTGACTATTAAAAAATTTTAGATGTAAGTAAGTGCTTCTCATTGATTCTGTGAGGTCCTCTGAACAGCTAATCATTATAATTTTGAGAATATTATTCACTTTTAAAATCTTGAGAGCATTGTGGTACAGTTTTACACTTCTGAACCACCTTTGATTTCTCTATTTATGAAACTGACAAATGGCCTTTAATAGCAGGAACAAAAGGGATATACCAGAATGACTTCCTTGAAATACTTCATTTATACAACATTTATTTTTATAATTATTTTTGTTTGGTTTTATTGTTTTATTTCAAAAATATTAAGGGGTTACAAATGTTTTTGTTACATGGATACCTTATAACAAAAAGTTAAGTTGGGGCTTTTAGTATGCTCATCAGAATAGAGATAGCTTGGTGTGTGCCACACCTTCTGGGGGCAAGACATGATTGCAAGAGGGACTTTACCTAACAAATGCAAAAAATAAAAAAAGAATAGAGATAGCTGTATGCAATAAATAAGTTTATCCTCACTACCCTCCCACTCCCCTTCTTAGTTTCCAATGTCCTTTATCTTTCCTTGTGCCCATGTGTGTCCATCATTTACCTTCCAATTATTAGTGAATACATGTGATATTTATTTTTTCATTCCTGAGATATCTTACTTAAGATAATGGCCTCCAGTTCTATCCAAGTGGCTGCAAAAGACATTATTTCATTCCTTTTTATGGTTGAGTAGTACTCCATTTGTGTGTGTGTGTGTGTGTGTGTGTATACACACACCACATTTTTCTTCCAGACTATTACAGGGGTACTTTCATTTTGGTTATATAATTTGCTTTTGTACACTTTAAGTCAAAATTATAAGTGTGCCTTTACCCAGAATATGTGCATTGCACCAGTTAGGTGTGAATTTACCCAAACTCTCCTTTTCCTCTCCCACCTACTTGATTGATGGTAGAGTTTTACTTCCTTATGTACATGTAAGTGTTGATCTAATAGTTTCAATTTAATATTGAGTAATGTGGTGTTTGTTTTTCCATTCCACATAGAAGAACGGTCTTCAGTTCCATCCTGGTTGTTAAAAGATACTAGATTACCATTTTTACTCATTGGGTGTGTGTGTGTGTACAGGGTGTCCATAAAGTTCCTCTGCAGTTTAAAATAGTATTGTGCATGACCTTTGTGGCCACCATACACACACAACACATTTTCTTTCACATCTTTGCAATTGTGAATTGTGCTGTGATAAACATTTGAATGCAGATGTCTTTTTAATAAAACGACTTTTCCTTTGGGCAGATATACTCAATAGTGGGATTGCTACAATTGGTAAGTCTATTTTTATTTCTTTAAGGAATCTCCACACTGTCTTCCATGTAAGTTGTACTTACCTGCAGTCCCACAACAGTGTATATGTGTTCCTTTCTTTCTGCATTCACACCAGCATCGATTTAAAAACATTTTTTTAATAATGGCCATTCTAACTGGTAAGGTAGCATATCATTGTGGTTTTAATCTGCATTTCATTGAAGATTAGTGATAGTGAACATTTGTTCATGAATTTGTTAACCACTTGTCTGTTTTCATTTGAAAAACGGCTCGTTTACCCACTTTTACTAGGGTTATTTTTTTGTTGTGAATTTATTTGAATTTGTAGATTCTGGATATTAGCCTTTTATTGGATGTCTAGTTTGCAAATATTTTCTCTCATTGTATAGATTGTCTATTTATTCCTTGGGTGAATAGAAACCTTTTAATTAAATTTAATTAGTACCATTTATTTATTTTTGTTGTATGTGACTTTGGGGTCTTAGTGATAGTTTTTGCCTAGGCCACTGTCTAAGGAGTTTTTCCTCTGTTTTCTTCTAGAAATTTTATGGCTTCATGCCTTACATTTAATTCTTTTATCAATCTTGAATTAATTTTTGTATATGGCGAGAAATAAAGATCCTCTTTTATTCTTTGCATGTGACTATTCAGTTTTCCCATAGCCATTTATTGACAGGGATTCTTTTCCCCAGTGTATGTTTTTGTCTGCTTTTTCGAAAAGTAGTTGGTTGTAGGTAAATGGTTTTATTTCTGAATTTTGTAGTTTATCCCATTGGTCTATGTTTCTATTCTTATACCAGTATCATGCTGTTTTTGTTTCTTATAGCCTTGTAGTGTGATTTGAAGTCAGGCAATGTGGTTCCTACAGATTTGTTCTTTTTGCTTAAGATTGTTTTGGCTATTCCGGCTCTTCTGTGGATCCAAATGAAACTTATTTTTTCTAGATCTGTGAAATGGTTCAATGGGAATTATGTCAAATCCTTAGATCACTTTGAGCAGTGCAAACATTTTAATGATGTTCATTCTACCAATCCGTGAGCGTGGGATGTTTTTGCATTTGTTTGTGTCATCTGTGATTTCTTTCATCCATGTTTTGTAGTTCTTCTTGTAGAGATCTTTTGCTTCCATGCTTAAGTATATTCTTAGCGATTTTCTTTATAGCTATTGTAAATGGTATTGAGTCCTTGATTTGACTCTCAGCTTCACTGTTATTATTATACAGTTAATATGCTGTCTACTACAGATTTGTGTACATTGATTTTGTAACCTGAGACTTTGCTGAATTTATTTGTCAATTCTGAGAATCTTTTGGTGGAGTCTGTAGGGTTTTCTAGGTACAGGGTCATATTGTCAGCAAACAGATAGCTTAACCTCCTCGTTTGCAATTTGGATGGCCTTTATTTCTTTCTCTTCCCTAACTGCTCTGGCTGGGACTTCAAATACTATGCTGAATACTTGTGACAGTGGGCATCCTTGTTTTGGTCCAATTATTAGGGGAATGCTTTCAAGGTTTCTCCATTCACTACGATGTTGGAATTAACTATGATGTTGGCTATGGGTTTGTCATGTAAGGCTTTTATAATTTTGAGATATGTTCCTTCTATGCTAGTTTGTTGAGGATTTTTATCATGAAAGGGTAATAGATTTTTATCAAATACTTTCTCTACCTGTCTTGAAATATGATCTTTGTGTTTGTTTTTGTTTATGTGGTGAATCATATTTATTGATTTGCATATGTTGAACCATCCTTGCATCCCTTGGCTAAAACCTAGTTGGCCATGAATTATCTTTTTGAGGTACTGTTGAATTCAGTTTGCTAGTATTTTATTGGGGATTTTTGCACCCATGGTCAAGAAGAGTATTGGTTTATAGTTTTCTTTTTTGAGATAGTGTCTCGCTCTGTTGCCCAGGCTAGAATGCCACAATGTCAGTAAAGCTCATAGCAACTTCAATCTCTTAGGTTCAAACAAGTCTCCTGCCTCAGCCTCCCAAGAGGCTGGGACTACAGGTGCATACCACAATGCCCAGGTAGGTTTTTTTTTTTTTTTTTTTTTTTTCTATTTTTAGTAGAGGTGGGGGTCTCACTCATGCTCAGGCTTGTCTCAATTCTTAAGCTCAAGTGATCCTCCAGCCTTGGCTATCTGGAGTCCTAGGATTACAGACAAGAGCCACTGTGCCCAGCCTATATAGTTTTCTTTATTTTTTGTTATGTCCTTTCATGGCTTTGGTAGGTGATACTGGCTTCATAGAATGAATTAGGGAGGATTCCCCCCGCCCATCTCAATGTTATAGAATTATTTCTGCAGGATAGATACTAGTTCTTCGTGGGTTTGGTAGAATTTGGCTGTGAAGCCATCTGGTCTGAGGCTTTTATGGTTGGAAGATTTTGTTCTTACTGATTCAATATTGTTTCTTGTTACTGATTTATTTTGTATTGCTATTTCTTCCTGATTCTGCTTGATGGTAATACATATCTAGGAATTTATCCATTTCATCTATGTTTTCTAGTCTCTGTCTAGAGATTTTCACAATATTCATAGATGATACTTTGTATTTCTGTGGTATCAGTTGTAATGTCTCCATTTAAAATTTCTGATTGAGCTTATTTGAGTCCCTTCTCTTCTGTTTCTGCTTAATCTGCTAGTGGTCTATTGTTTTGTGTATCTTTTCCAATAAATAATATTTTATTTTATTTATCCCTTTTAGTGATTTTTTGGTTTCCATTTCATTTAGTTTTGCTCTGAGCGTTATTTCTTCTGCGATCTGTGGGTATGATTTGCTCTTTTTTACCTTATTCCTTGAGATGTGACAGTAGGATATTAATTTTCTGTTTTTCCTATGTAGGCATTAAAGGCTTTAACATTCCCCTTAGGACTGCTTTTGCTCTATCCCGTAGATTTTGAAACCATGTGTCCCTTTCACTTTAGAGACTCTTTTGATTTCCATCTTAATTTCAACCTTGACCTTGGGATTGTTCAGTAAGTGGTTGTTTAATTTGCATGACTTTATGTAGATTTGAGTGTTTTTCTTAGAATTGATTTTTAGTTTTATTCTACTATGGACTGAGAAGAGACATGGCATGATTTCAGGTTTTATTAATTTGTTAAGATTTGTTTTGTAGCCTAAGATAGGCTCAATCTTGGAACATGTTCTATGTGCTGGTGGGAAGAATGGATATTGTGGAGTTTTGGGATAGAATGTTCTATAAATGTCTGTTAAGTCCATTTACTCTAGAGTCTTGTTTAAGTCTAGTGTTCCTTTATTGATTTTTTTGCTTCAGTGATATGTCCAGTCTGTCAGTGGGGAGTTGAAGTCCCAGAAATTTGCTTAGATCTACATACTTTATGAATCTGAACAATCTTTAGGATTGTTGGGCAACTTGAATTTCTCCTTTTATCATTATAGAATGACCATCTTTGTCTTTCTTTTTGTGTGTGATTTCATAATTTTATTTGATGTGTCTGATAATCACCAGTTAGTTAAAATATGGAACACTTCACAAATTTGCATGTCATCTTTGCGCAGGGGCCATGCTAATCTTGTCTGTATCATTCCAATTTTTTAGTGTATGTGCTACCGAAACAAGCACCTTCTTTGTCTTTCTTTTGCCATTGTTGATTAAAAGTCTATTTTATCTGATAGGAGAATAGCTATACCTTCTTGCTTTTGATTTCCATTTGCATGGAATATTTTTTTCTATACCTTTACACTTGAGTCCATGTGAGTCCTTTTGGGTTAGATGTGATTCTTAAAGACAGCATTTACTCCTCAGGTGTGTGTGTGTGCGTGTGCATGTGCATGTGTGTTTAATTGCAGTTTGGCCGGGGCCAGGTTTGAACCTGCCACCCTTGGTACATGGGGCTGGTGCCCTACTCTCTGAGCCACAGGCACCACATGTATGTGTGTTTAAGTAGGGCATTAAGACCATTCACATTCAGTACTAGTATTGACATGTGGGATACTGTTGTGATGATGCCTTGTTTTGTTTTCCCTCTTGTACTGTTTTATAAGAACTGTAAGCTTTAACTTTTGGATATTTTTATACTGCTAGGTATCTATTGTGATGTTCCATGTACTTTTGAGCATTTCCTGTAGAACAGGTCTAATAGTGACAAATTCCCTTTGTGGTTGCTTACCTGGAAACATTTTCATTTTTCCATCATTTAGGAATCTTAGTTTTGCAGAATATAGTATTCTTGATGGCATTTGTTCTATTTAAGAAGACTAAAATTGAGGCCCTAATCCCTTCTGACTTGTAAGGTTTGTGCTGACAAGTCAGCTTTTAGATTTTCTTATATAAGTTATTTGATGTTTTCTTCTCACTGCTCTTAGGATTTTCCTCTTCATGTTGACTCTGCCTAGTCTAATGACTATATGCCTCTATATTCCCTGGTGGTATCTTTTTTTTTGTTGAACTTCTTGTTTATGGATTTTGTTGAACTTCTTGTATATGGATATCTAAATTTGTAGAAAAAACTGGGAAGATTTTCTCAAATATTCCCCCAGATGGGTTTTCCAAACTTTCTGCTTTTTCTTCTTCTCCTTCAGGAATACCTATGGTTCTTAGCTTTGGATGTTTTACATAATCTCAGTTTTCTCAGAGAATTTGTTCATTTCTTTTTTTTTATTATTGTTAAATCATAGCTGTGTACATTAGTGCAATCACCTGTACCCATTCTAAGATGCACCATAGATATGGCCCCACCCATTACATTCTCTCCACCCAAACCTCCCCCCTCCCTTCCCCTTCCTTGGCCTTTTCCCCATAGTCTTGTGGTATAGTTGGGTTATAGCCTTCATGTGAAAGCTATAATTTAGCTTCATAGTAGGGCTGAGTACATTGGATACTTTTTCTTCCATTCCTGGGATACTTTGCTAAGAAGAATATGTTCCAGCTCC
>CAUYPK010169977.1:0-14676 GCA_963574355.1 Loris lydekkerianus
CCACACCTACAGTGCATCTTAGAATGGGTACAGGCGAAACTCACTAAAGGCAGAATACAAATGCCTACATACAGTAACTAAGAAAATGCCATGAAGGCTACGTTGAACAGTTTGATGAGAATATTTCAGATTGTATATGAAACCAGCACATTGTTCGCCTTGATTGCACTAATGTACACAGCTATGATTTAACAAAAAAAAATAAATAAATAAAAATTTAAAAAAAATTAAAAGAAAAAAGGAAAGAAGAAAAAAAAAAGAGAACTTTTTGAGTTGTACCCTCAAGTATTTGCAGATGTAATCATATGATGCCTAGAAGTGGTTTTGAAATAAAATGGGGTGGGGAGTGGGTGGAGGTATAGACATAAAAAGATTAGCCATGAGTTAATAGTAATTGTTAAAGTTAAGGGATGAATACCCAAGGGTTCATTAGAATATATTCTCTACCTCTCTATATGTTTAAAATTACTCATAATGGAAAGTAAGAAGGAAAAAAAAATCATTCAAAAATAACTGGAAAATGAGACCTTCCATTGTTTAGCATAAATATTTTTTTTTCCACCCAGAGCCCCTGGTTTCAGATTCTGCTCAAATCCGCAGAGGAAGCTCTAGGTATGTCTTCATCAATCCTGATATTGTTAGAAAGACTAAAGGGAAGAAAAGAGAAAACTCTGTGCACCTAGGAACCCATCTTCCATCCTTCAAATTACATATAACTACAGTGCTGTTATAACTTACAATAAAATCACTGAGTACCTACTGCATGCCCACACGGGGGTTCCCATACTGAATAGAACACATGGTCTTTCAGGGGCAGGCAGACAAATAGACACTCAATCTGTCACCTTCTCAATCTGAGGGTGACAGTGGAGTACAGACCCCATAACTCTGGGAATCTTCCAGTTAGCATGTTGCTGGAAAGGAGAGTCTAGAAGCCAATGGAGAGATTTTGGCAGGTTGGAGAACCTCTAAAACTGTGCTGTCTGATACAGTAGCCACTAGTCGCATATGGTTATTCAGCCCTTGAAATTCAACTAGTTTAAATTGAAATGTTGGCGTAGCGTGTGTAGCTCAGTGGTTAGGGTGCCAGCCACATGCACCAGGGCTGTGGGTTCGAACCCAGCCCAGGCCCACTAAACAACAATGACAACTACAAAAAAAAAAAAAAAAGCCAGGCATTGTGGTGGGTGCCTGTAGTCTCAGCTACTTGGGAAGTTGAGGCAAGAGAATCGCTTAAGCCCAAGAGTTTGAGGTTGCTGTGAGCTGTGACACCACAGCATTCTACCAGGGGTGACACAATGAGATTCTGTCTCAAAAAAAAAAAAAAAAAAAGTGCTGTAACTGTAAAACACACACCAGAATTTCGAGACTTAGCATGGAAAAAAGTCAACTATCTCAATAATTTTCATATTGGTTACATGTTAAAATGATAGCATTTGGGGCGGTGCCTGTGGCTCAGTGGGTAGGGTGCCAGCCCCATATACCGAGGATGGTAGGTTCAAACCTGGCCCTGGCCAAACTGCAACAAAAAAATAGCCAGGCGTCATGGCAGGCACCTGTAGCCCCAGCTACTTGGGTGGCTGAGGCAAGAGAATCGCCTGAGCCCAGGAGTTGGAGGTTGCTGTGAGCTGTGACGCCACAGCACTCTACCCAGGATGACAGCTTGAGGCTCTGTCTCTACCAAAAAAAAAAAAAAAAATAGTAGTTTGCCTATACAATAAATACATTATTAAAGTTACTTTTAGGCTGTGCATGGTGGCCAAAGTGGGAGGATTGCTTGAGATGGAGAATTGGGAGGAGGTGTTGAGACCAGCCTGGGCAACAGTAGCAACAGTCCACCTTTAGAGAAACAATTTTGAAAAATTACCTGGGTGTAGTGGCATGTGCTTGTTGTCCCAACTATTTGGGAAACTTGAGCCCAGGGACTTCAAGGTGACAGTGAGCCACGGCATGACAGAAAAAGACCATGTCTCTAAAAAAATTAAATTAAATTAAATTAAATTAAATTTATCTTTCTTTGAACTTTTAAAGTGTGAAGAGCACACCATTTTGAGTTATATAAATGCCTAACCTTGTATTTCTATGAACATAGTGCTCTCGAGGTTTTAGCACAAGCCAGGTAAGAGTATGAGTTGAAAACCACCTCAAAGCAACTCCAGGCGGTGCTGACCCCTGGAGTCATTAGAAAAAGGACAAGAGTTCCTTAACATCTCCCTCTGAACATCCAGTTGCCATCTCAAACTTCACAGGTCCAAAACTGAGCCCCTGCTCTGTAGAGTATGTCATAGTCACCACCCAGCTTCTTCAGGACCACAGCACTGTCCCAGCTACTGAGATTCATCAGTAGTGACCAACGCCCAGCCCTGTGACAGAGCATGCCTTCCACAGAGGAGAACCACTTTGCCCAAGGTTTTGTAAGCCAAAAATAAAATTCTAATCCCCCAACAAACTGAACAGGCCCCACTCTTAGAACCCAAAGAAACCTACAAACCTGACCTACCAACCGGGCTGGGACACTTCATTATACCCCTCCTTTGTTAGGGTGTATGTTATACACAATGACTGACTAGCATTAATGTTAAAATGGATATCATAAGACTTACAAAACAGATCTTTAGTGGCAATAAGATATCAAATTGTACACAGGACCGAATGCCATGCCTGACAAGCATTAAGTCACCCCTACACTTAAAGCATAAACTATGTTCTAGTTGCCACAAGGTTTTCCTCTTTCTCTGGCAGCTAAGCAATCACTGGCCTCGAGATAAGTGGTATTAAAACAATTTGCAGCTTCACTGCCAAATTCTGCCTGCACCACTGTTCCACAAGCCAACAACCACAGTTCTGATTGGACAAGAGACTGATTTTTAGTGACTTTCTCCTGATAAGAGACCACCACCCATTTTATAGATATGACTGGTTTTAAGAGGCTGTGCACTTGAGTGCCTTTGTGTCCTAAAAAAAAAATTTGATATATAATATAGTGCTTCACTGAGATACATTTAAATATTAAATCTTCCCAAATTGAATATAATCTTACGTGACATGCCTGTTTGCTGCTAAGCATGCATCAGGACCACCTTCATGAATATTCATATCCTCCCAGAACCTGTTGAATAGATAGCCAAATTGTTTGGTTTAAATCCTGCCCGTCCCTTCCTTCTTCCAAGTGCCTGTCTCTGGTCCTTGCCAGAAGCTATACTTCCCAGCCTGTCGGAATAGCCATCTTGACAGACGTAACCCTTTGGAAGAAATGAAACTCTTCTAAGTTTGTAGATCTTGTTATTTTAGTTAACGGATTCAACCCTTCCCAGGACCACCAGTACCCCGTGACTGTCAGTTCAAAGGTCAAGCAGGAGGTCTGGCCTTTTTGCCCCAACTTGAAGGGCCCGCCCAACTTCAGAGTCCCAGCCGGTCAGGTCCTGCTTACTTCTCCTCCTCTCTGGCTGTTGATGGTGAGCACGGTGGGCGGCGAGCTTCCCCCAGCTACTTCACCTTGGTCTGCTACCCAGCAATGGGGCCTGCAACTCAATCTTTTTCCCAAATCTCTTCCTCTTTCCATCTTCTCCTGGTGCCATCTTTATTATTCTCCTTCTTTCACTCCCACAGCCTACTGGTCAAAAATACTATTGGTTCTACCTTTGATTTATATGTAGAATCTTATCAGTCTTCCGGGTCCCCCCACTGTCCTGTCCAGCTGTCCTCCCCACTTGGGCCCTTGCTGCCCTTGAGCTTCTTTACAATAGAGTAACCAGAAAAAGATCTCAAGTCAGGTTGGGACTCCCCAGATATTTGCAGGCTTCCTCATTTCCCTCAGGCTTTTACTCAAGATCACCTTTTTGATGAGGTCTTTCTTGGCCACCCTATTTAAATTTTCAAGTCTCCGCCTCAACTCTTCCTTGCCTTGTTTTTTTTTTCTCCTGTTTAACCATTGAATATCCTTTATATTTTACTTATCTATCTTATTCATCATCTCTGTCACTGAGGGTAAAAGCAGGGGATGCTGCTGGAATGCATAGGACAGCCCCTGCAGCAAAAACCCTGGTAGTGTGCAATTCAGAAACCCTGCCTGAGGCCATCACCACAGTATTCTGGGTCTTGGGTTCCCATCTGTAAAATGGGGATACTAGTATTGGGCCTACTCATCAGGTCATCAGAATTAAATAAAACAGTGAGCAATAGAGCTTGGCACAGAATAAGTGCTATTTTTTAAAAGTCTTACTAGGTTAAGCCTGTGTCTAATTATCTCAATTATTGCGGAACCCCAAAAGGTGAATTTTTCTTCTCTCCTACTCAAGCCTTAACTGTACCTTCTAACACATGAGCATCACTGGTCATCTATATAATGGGGCATGCTCATCACAAGGGTCAGAAAACTACTAAAATAGGCTTCTCTGATTTAGCAAATAAAAATACAAGACATCAAGTTAGGTTTATTTTGGGATATTTTGTTCTTGTTTTTTTGTTGTTGTTTTGAGATGGAATTTTTCTCTGTTGCCCCAGCTAGAGTGTAGGGGTATGACCATAGCTTATAGCAATCTGACACTCCTGGGCTTAAGTCTCAGACTCCCGAGTAGATGGGAGTAATAGAGGCAAGCCACCATGTCCACTTTTTTTTTTTTTTGGAGACAGAGTCTCAAGCTATTGCCCTTGGTAGAGTGCCGTGGCGTCACAGCTCACAGCAACCTCCAACTCTTGGGCTTAAGCCATTCTTTTGCCTCAGCCTCCCAAGTAACTGGGACTATAGGCGCCTGCCACAACACCCAGATATTTTTGTTGTTGTTGTTAAGGTTGTCATTGTTGTTTTAGCTGACCCAGATTGGGTTCGAACCCGTCAACCCCCATGTATGTGGCCGGCACCCTATCCACTGAACTACAGGCACTGCCTTTCTCAATTTTTAGTAGAGACAGAGTCTCACTCTTGCTCAGGCTGATCTTGAACTCCTGAGGTCAAGCAATCCACCCACCTCAGACTACCCGGGGTGCTAAGATTTACAGGCATGAGCTACCACATCCAGAGCTAAGTTAGATTTGAATTTCAGTTTACAATTGAACGTAAATATGCCTCCTGCTATATTTGGTACATACTTACAATTTTTAAAACCTATTTTTTATTTATTATACAGTAAAATTTAACTGGGTACCCTGTATTTTATCTGATACTACACTTCCAGCACCTGCCCTCTGATCAAGAGTCTTTTTTGTAAAGAAAATCACTTTGCATAAGTTAAAGATTGAAACCATCTCTCCCTCTCTCAGAGGAACTGAAAATATAATATTATTTATATCTGACAAAATTACAAATGTGTCTCCAATTTCACAAAATAGGCCACCAAAGATGAGATACAAAGACCTCTTAGAGGCCCATAGCCTGGTACCCCCCAAGTTTACAAAGATGAATACTCTGGGGGAGGCAGAATCCAGATTTTGGAGTCATGACTGATGAGATTAGAGGCTCTCTTTCGTAAAGCAGTGGTAGGTCCACCTTGCAGGGATATTGTAGGGCTCATGGGTGAAGTTTCTGGTACATACTTGGTTCAACAGTGACATTATCAGCACAGAGTCTGGCACACAGCAGGATTGAATTTATAAGACGCAGACATATGAATAGCACAGTGCAAGCCAGGAGGCCATATGTCAGCCACCACTCATGTTCAGAGTTACCTCTCTTCTGTTCAGCCACTGAATCAGCACCTCTGGATGGTTTTGAAGCCACACACTGGCTGGCATGGTGACTGACACCTATAATCCCAGCACTTTGAAAGGAGACTGAGACTGGAGGATCATTTAAACCCAGGAGTTAGCGACCAGCCTGAACTGGTCTCTACAAAAAAAAAAAGAAAGGCTCAGGGCCCATAGCACAGTGATTACAGTGCCAGCCACATACACCAAGGCAGCCAGGTTAGAACCCAGCCCGGGCCAACTAAACAACAATGACAACTTCAACTAAAAATAGCCGGGCATTGTGGCAGGTACCTGTAGTCCCAGCTACTTGGGAGGCTGAGGCAAGAGAATTGCTTAAGCCCAAGAGTTTGAAGTACAGTACAGGGTTGCACATCTGTAGTCCCAACTACTGGGGAGCCTGAGGCTGGAGGATCACTTGAGCCTAGGACTTTGAGGCTGCAATGAGCTATGATCACACACCACTACACTCCAGCCTGGGCAACAGAACAAGACTCTGTCTGAAAAAAACAAAAACAAAAAATGAAATAGCTACATACTCCTGGGAACAACTCCGGGATTTTTGGAATTCAAAAGAATGAAGTGGGGCCCACACTCCTAGACATTTATCAAGATGCTTAGTGAGTTTAATGTGCAGCCAGGGTTAAGAACCACTGATCCAAGTCTTGGAGGAGGGCTCTGTCATGCACCCTCTTGTTTGCTCTGTTCATCAGTGTTTCCTAGACATTAGTGGGGATCAGTATCCCTTGGAGGGCTTATTTAACAGACTGCTGGGCTCTACTCCAGAGTCTCTGACTTGGAAGACAGGATGGGACCTGAGAATCCACATGTTTAACAAGTTCCCCAGGGACACTGATTCTCCTATCTAGGGAAAACCTAAGAACCCCCAGGCCTCCTCCATGGCTCTCAACCTAGCATATTTTAACCCCAGGGGTATTTTTAAATACCCAGGCAAGGCCCCAGAAAATCAGATTTCAATAGTCTAGGGGAGGACCTGAGCTCTTCATAATGCTAATGCATCTGGATTAGGAACTTCTATTCTCCTTAAAAGAACTCTCTGCTCTAATTCCACAGTGTTCCCTGGGATCAGCAACACCTCACCCCAGATCTTCAGAACCAAAATTTGCATTTTAACAAGTTCCCCTGGTGATCCTACACTGGGGAGTCTGAGCACTGCCTAGGTTTCAGCTCAAATGTAACTTCCTCAGAGAGGGCCTTTTCCAGCACCTTTAGTGGGCTGTAACTCCATTGCTTGGAGAGAAGAAACACAGTCTCTTGGCAGTCCAACAGGTAGAAAGCATTTTGCAGAGGATAGAAGAAAGAAAGACAGTCTTCTGGGCAACATCTGTGGCTCAGTGAGTAGGATGCCGGCCCCATATACCAGGGTGGTGGGTTCAAACCGGGCCCCAGTCAAACTGCAACAAAAAATAGCTGGGCGTTGTGGTGGGCGCCTGTAGTCCCAGCTACTTGGGAGACTGAGCCAAGAGAATCACCTAAGCCCAAAAGCTGGAGGTTGCTATGAGCTGTGACACCACGGCACTCTACCAAGGGCAACAAAGTGAGACTCTGTCTCTTAAAAAAAGAAAGAAAGAAAGAAAGTTTTCTGTTGACATCAGTTGACTCTCCTGTCATAAATGTAGATGCCAAATGTAAAAATGGCAGTAAGCAGGCATCCATTTCAGCAGTGAACTGTCAGAACCCAGGAGAAGAGGCCCCAGACCAGAGAGAGTTGACTTTAGGCTTAGGCTCACCCTGGACAGGGGTGGCCACCAGTACTCACAGCTGTGGGGCATGGTTACTGCTGCGTATGGATTACACAGTTTGCATTCCAAAATGAGAACTCAATCATTTTCCTGTCCATGGACTGTACAGTAGCTGAGCTAAAGGATCCTAACTGTCTAGCACAATTGAGATTCTGGCTCAGAGCTCTAAAGCCAAACAGGGTCATTTTAGCAAAAAGTTAAGATTGATAGTGTCAAGTATTGCCAAGGGTGTAGGAAATAAGCCCTCATATCCTGTTGACCAAAATTCCAACAGAATTTTAGAAGGCAATTTGTAAAAATCCTTCAAAATTGTAAACATGCATATGCTATGACCTGCATTCCCACAACTATCAACGTAGCCTACAGAAATATCAGAAGATGTGCATATAGTTATATACACAAGGAGGTACTTTTCAGCATTGTTTCTAATTTAAAAAACAGAAGCTACAAATCTATGAAGAAAAGAGTGGCTAAATCCTATAATGCAGTGATCTCCTACATATCTACTTAAAGATTGAGAACTATATGTGTGCAGGTGTGTATAGTATGACTCCACTTCTGTTTTTACAAAGCCTCCTTTATGTATATGTCAATATATGTATGAATGAGCATGAAAAAAATCTGCAAACATATTCACCAACCGGTAAACAGTGATGCTTTTAGGAAGTGATACTAGATTGGGGAAAGTGAGTTTCACTCCTCTACAATTTTTAAGTTTGTTGTAACAAGCATGTTATTTTCTACTATTTAAAAAATATTTCAAAGAGGAAAAAAGGAATTTTTTCTTTTTGCAGCAGAGGGTAAAAGTGATTTATTAAGAACTGTTTTTCTCTGGATGTGTTTCCTTTCATTAGCCACTTAATTATGTGTTTCATTAGACATAATACAATATACTGGAATTAATCCGGTTTGGGCTTTCTTAGCTGAAACATAATCCAGTCTGGACCCCTAGAGATTAAATCTAGGCAATACTGATGGGCTTTGGAGTATCCCAGGAGTTCTTAATTTATTTTATTTTATTTTATTTTAATAGATTTAGAGGACACAAGTGTTTTTTCTTACATGGATGAATTGTATAATGCTGAAGTCGGGGCTTTAGTGCACCTGTCACCAGAATAGTGTACACTGTATGCATTGGGTAACTGTTTATCCCTGATGGATCCTCCCCCTCCTTCCCCTTGCTTCTTAGTTCCAATGTCCATTACAACACTTTATGACCACAGACACCCATCATTTAGCTCCCACTTATAAGTGGAAAAATGTGGTATTTTCTTGTCAATTCCTGAAATATTTAACTTAGGACAATGGTCTTCAGTTTGATCCAAGTTGCTGCAAAGGATGTTATGTCATTCCTTTTTGTGGCTGAATAATACTTCACATATCTATATGTATATACACACCACATTTTCTTTATCTGCTCATCCGTTCACCATGAAACTCAGTTGGATTCCATATCTTTGCAATTGTGAATTGTGCTGCAATAAACACTTAGGTGTAGGTGTCCTTTCTATAATGACTTCTTTTCCTTTGGGTAGACATATACCCAATAGTGGAATTGCTGAATCAAATGGTAGGTCTACTTTTTCTTCTTTTAAGATCTCCATACTTTTTTCCATAGATATTGTGCTAAATTATGTTCCCACCACATCAGCACCAACATTGTTGTTTATGACTTTTTAATAATGGCCATTCTGACAGGGGTAAGGTGGTTTTAATTTGCATTTCACTGATGATTAGTGATGTTGAGCATTTTTTTATGTATTTGTTGGCCATTTGTATATTTCTTAATTTCAATTTAGCATCAGGTCCTGGAAACTTTGTGTCTTTTAGTTCCTGCCCTTTTATGTTACATGTGGTTAACTAAAACCCCAGATTTCCTCTTAATAAATTGCTGCTAAACCAGATCACCCCATTTTTGTACCTAATTAATTATTCTTTTAAATGTAAAGACAGATGGTTATGCTCAGTTTTGTTAAATTTCATCTTGTAGATTAGTCTGTTAACATAATTTGGGGTCCTCACTTCTACTATACTAGATACCCCCCAAAGTTTTACATTATCTAAAAATTTAATCACTGTGGAGATCATAAAATGTATAGACACAAAGAAGTTTTTCAGACAGTATCCTTTTAGTTGAAAACAACTGAAATTTACTTAAGCTTATTCCAAAAGGAAATTTATCAGATGGAGTCTGAGGCATCTCACTGACCTCAAGATAGTAATGACCCAGGCCTGAGAGCAGCAAGGTGGGACACAGCCAGTGCTCTCTCCCTTCCTGGTCTCTGCCTTTTCTGCTCAGTCTCAATCCCCCACACCCTCCCTGACTCTCCCAAAACTCCCCTCACCCCCAGGCCCCATCCCTCCCACTGGCCACACGTGAATGTATACACAGCCACAGACTCACAAAATGTGGGCCATGGAGAAAACACTGACTTCCTCCCCCACCTAAACCTCTTTATCTTAGACTTCCATCCAGTCCCCAGGCCTCTTCCAGACCACCAGTCAGTTCCATTGATTTCTACCAGCTTCCTTTCAAATTTGCCCCCTTGGCACTGAGAACCACCCCAGATATTCAAAGTATATACCTCACCTCTAGCTCCAGACCAAAGCCCAATTTAAGTTTCCAGGAGGCATCAGTTTTGGTTAGGTGTCCAACTTGGTGGCCAAGGGGTCAAGTTCAAGTAGAGCAAGCTTGGCTTCCCAGAGCCATCTTCTGCATAGGAGGTGCAGTTCTCAGAGAAAGAGGCATAATATTGGCAACTACTTTTTTTTTGAGACCGAGTCTCACAATGTTGCCCTTGGTAGAGTGCTGTGGTGTCACAGTTCACAGCAACCTCAAACTCTTGGGCTAAAGTGATTCTCTTGCCTCAGCTTCCCAAGTAGCTGGGACTACAGGCACCTGCCACAAGGCCTGGCTTTTTTGTTGTTGTTGTTGTTGCTGCTGCTGTCATTGTTGTTTAGCAGGCCCGGGCCAGGATCAAACCCACCAGCTCTAGTGCATGTGGCCGGCGCCCTAACACCCAGTGAATAACAGGCACCAAGCCTATGGCAACTAAATACCCCCAAATTGTCCTCTATAGAAACATCAGTGGACACTAATTTCCAGTATAAGATATTATCCATCAGGTCTACCCAAATTCAAAGTAAGGGGAAGGTTTCATATTATTTATTTATTTATTTATTTTCTTTTTTGAGAGAGACTCCCACATTGTCACCCCAAGTACAGTGCCGTGGTGTCATAGCTCATAGCAACCTCAAACTCTTGGGCTCAAGTGATTCTTTTGCCTCAGCCTCCAAGTAATTGGGGCTACAAGAACCCACCACAACACCCTGTTATTTTTAAAGCTGGGTCTCACTCTAGCTCAGCCTGATCTCCAACTCCTGAGCTCAGGTAATCCACCCATCTCAGCCTCCCAGAGCGTGAATCATCAAACCCAGACCCAAGGGGAAGGTTTCGAAGTGTGAAAGTTGTGAGAATCAAAATGGAGTCAGTTATATCAGCCCTAATAAAGCTGGGAGCTCATGGGGGGGTGGGGGGGGAATCTCTCTCAGGCACAATGTGCCTGATAAGCAGAACTATCACACGGAAATTTTCCAAACCACAGCTTGCTACATGAGTCACACAAGGACAGTTACCGGCTTATATCAGAACACTAGCCCAGATGGGATCATACCAATGGTATATAATCGAGTACATGTCGGATCTATTAGTATAGAGTATAAATGTCTTAACACAATAATTAAGTAAATGAGATGAAGTACATATTAACCAGTGTGATGTAAGCGTTCCTATTCTATATGAAATCAGTACATTATATCCCATAAATGCATTAATATATATATGATCTATGTGTTTATGACTTAATAAAAAATGTAAATAAATAAAGAAAAAAGAAAAAGACTAGAACACTAGTCTGACACACTGTCTCCACTAACAAACTGACATCGACTCCTGCCATAAGCCGGGTAACCACTGTTCTCCTTCTCTTTGTTTCTAAACAACCTGGGTGTATCTTCCTTTTGCCTTTAAGCTTACCCTTCCCGCAGTGTCCTTGGGTGTGCCTGTGATTTGTCATAGCACCAGCGTCCTGCATTGTAATGCCCTTCTATTCCCAATTAAACTCAGTATTTCTAGAGAGCCTCTCTCTCTCTGTTATTCCAGCCGCCCGGAGGTACAGAATAGAGTACCATTTAATGGCACATTTGACTTTGGAGTCAAACTAGGGGTTAAATCCTAATCCTGCCTCAAACTATTTTACTCTCAGTAGAAGTACTTCATCCATTTATGCCTCAGTTTCCTCACCTATAAGATAGAAAATATAATAGTCTCACTGAGTGATTATAATCAATGAAATTATATATCAGGCTACCAAGCTCATGGCGAGCATTTAATAAATGACGGCTATCATTATTCGTATTATTACAGCATTCTCTGTACTATTATAAAGAAGTAAAGCTGTCATGGTGGAATAAAAGTTGGTTTGGCATGATACATGTATGCTCCAACCATAACTTTATTTTTGTGTATATATATGCAGGGAGAATACATAGGTGAAAATACAGGGTATACATATAGGATATGCACATGTAAGATACAAAAGAAGTATATAACTTATATAACTCTATATATATCAGATAATAGGGCTTATGAGGTAATAAATATATGGGATAAATATACTAGGAAATATAGGATAATAAAAATATAGCCTTCTTATAATTAGACTTCTTGGGGGGAGGGGGCGGTGTCTGTTGCCACGTCTGTTTAAGCACCTGAAGGGCTGTGCAAGGGGACACTAAACACACGACTCTCTGGAAATGTCAGCCTTGTCGTGTGGTGGCAGGAGGGGAAAACACTCTGGAGACACAGTCCTTTTGTTTAAAATAGAAACTTTGAAGGAAGCCAAGTTAACACATGACAAATTACTGAATATCCCGTTCTCCTGGGGAAAAGAAAAAAAAAAAAAAAAAGAAGCCCTTTCATTTCTGAAATGAAAAGGGGAATTGCTGGTACCAAAATCCACATTTCTTTTTTGGTAGAATTCTCCAGCCACGCTTGGTGCTCACGCAGGAGGCGATTTCACTTCATCGTCACCTCACAAAAGACTTCCAAATTCACTGCGGCAGACACCGCAAAATGAAAATGTTAAATACATCCTAGCTGGGAGGGGATTGAAGCCTTCACGCTCAATCAAAGATTTGCAATAATAGGATTCATAAAAAAAAAAAAAAAAAAAAAAAGACAGATGGGATTAGAAAATGTTGCAGTGAAGACTGTGGAATGAGATAAGCTCACAGCACCACCCTGTCTTTTGTGGACCTGCACAGTGATCCCGAGCCAGACTGGATTAGGAACCCTCGCGACCAGGAGTCAAGAGAGAGGCCTCCCTTCCCAGGCACTTCAGGGAGAGAAGCTAGAACGATGCATCAGATCTACAGCTGCAGTGATGAAAACATAGAAGTTTTCACCACCGTGATTCCTTCCAAGGGTGAGTAAAATTGCCCTTGACTGTCTCCTTAATGCGTGTCTCACGCAGGAGGGTGAGAACCCTCACGTGCTATTTTACTACGCTTAATCCTCAGGACTCTGAGGTCTCACGGGTTCCCTGTTTTAATTTCCTTTTTTTCTTTCTGGGAAGGAGGAGAAAGGACAAACATCAATCACTGTGAAACAATTTATCAAGGGGAAAACGGGGGCAGTTAAATGCTTCCCGTTTCACTTAATTCAATATTGACAATCCAAGCTGCCAAACGAAAGTGACAGCATGCCATTGTTAGGGAAACAGAGGTGAAAACAACATCCCAGGGCAGCTAGACAGATTCTTTCATTTTCTCCAGTCAGCAAGTGGGTTCTGAAATGACAACAGCTGGCTCAAAAGTATGATTTCTCACTGTGCCATGAACCAGGAGGAGCAATCTCCCGGTGGTGGCCTAAAGTCCAATAAGCAGTCCGATTAGTGCCCTGACCCCTGGGTGGCCTCTCCATAGAAGCCCAGCGCCATCCTGACAAACTTAGCCTGGAACTAAGAATTTTCTTTATCTCCTGAACGTGTGACAGGAGAATCTCAACTTTATAATCTCTCATAGTCCTCAGGGAATGGTAGCCAGTCCCAGAGAGACGCTTTGTGTGCGGGTTCAGTTGACTCCTAGTGTGTGGACACTGGGCAGTTCTGTTGCCCCTGCCAAAGGGCGGCCCCCTCTGCCGGTGCCTCTGCTCTCTGCCTGCGCGTGTGACTCAGACTTAGCCCCTGGTTTCGTTGTCAGACCTGAATGATGTGGGCTGGATGTTTGCTGGTGTTGTGACTCCACATTCAAACGATTCCTTTCTTCCTCCGTGTCAGCCACCGACAGGGCCATTGCTCAGGGAGAGACTCACTGACTACCCACTCACTGACTACCCACAGTGACACTGAATATACACAGAGACACTGGCTACACGCAGTGACACTGACTACTCACAGCGACACTGAATATACACAGAGATACTGACTACACGCAGAGACACTGACTATCCAATACACGCAGAGACACTGACTACACGCAGAGATACTGACTACACGCAGAGAACTACATGGCCACAAACACAGCAGCAGACATCAATTAAGCTTCCCGCATTTACTGTCTCAGACACAGAGAGAGAGAGACAGAGAGACAGGGAAAAGAGCTAGAAGTCTGCCCACGTGCAGGAGCTGGGATTCGCTCTGAACACTCTCAGAGTCACAGCGACCCTCTGACCAACAGTTCTACTTTTAGGTAAATGGTCCAGGGGAATTCTTACATGTGGATGCACACAGAGACACTGACTACACGCAGAGACACTGACTACCCTCTACACGCAGAGACACTGACTACCCACTATACACGGAGATACTGACTACACGCAGAGACACTGACTACACGCAGAGACACTGACTACCCTCTACACACAGAGACACTGACTACCCACTATACACGGAGATACTGACTACACGCAGAGACACTGACTACACGCAGAGACACTGACTACACGCAGAGACACTGACTACCCTCTACACGCAGAGACACTGACTACCCACAGTGACACTGAATATACACAGAGACACTGGCTACACGCAGTGACACTGACTACCCACAGTGACACTGACTACCCACTATACACGGAGATACTGACTACACGCAGAGACACTGACTACACGCAGAGACACTGACTACCCTCTACACACAGAGACACTGACTACCCACTATACACGGAGAT
>CAUYPK010169980.1:0-16131 GCA_963574355.1 Loris lydekkerianus
GGTGGGTTTACTTTTGTGGTAGAGGATTATGCTGGTCTTTATGGAGGATAGGTATGAGAATATCCTGGAGAGCTGGTTTAGTTAGGGCAAATTTCTTCAACATGTGAATGTCATTAAAGTATTTAATTTCACCATCATAAATGAAACTTAGTTTAGCTGGGTACAGGGTCCTGGGTTGAAAGTTATTTTGTTTTAGGAGATTAAAAGTCAATGACCATCCTCTTCTAGCTTGAAAGGTTTCAGCAGAGAGATCTGCAGTTATTCTAATATTCTTCCCCTTGTAGGTGATGGTTTTCTTTCGTGTGGCTGCTTTCAGAATTTTCTCCTTCATATTAACTTTAGTGAAATTGATTATCATGTGTCTGGGGGATGTCTTATTTGGGTTGAGTCATGCTAGAGTTCTTCAACTGTCTGCTATCTGAATTTCAGAATCTCTTGGCATGTCTGGAAAGTTCTCTTTCATAATCTCATGGAAAAGAGACTCTGTGCCTTGTGTAGCCACTTCGTCACTTTCAGGGATCCGTATAAGACGAATATTGGTTTTCTTTTAATTATCCCAGAGCTCTCTGAGAGAGTGATCCATTTTTGCTCTCCATTTCTCTGCCTCTTTGAGAGTTTGGGAGCATTCGAAAGCTTTGTCTTCAATGTCAGAAATCCTTTCTTCTGCTTGCTCCATTCTGTTACTGAGGGATTCTACTGTGTTTCTCAGATCTTTGAGGGCTGCAACTTCTTTTCTCAATGTGTCAAAATCTTTGGTCATTTGGTCTTTGAATTCATTGAATTCTTGAGATATCTTTTGGGTTACTGTTTGGAATTCTAGTTCAATCTTATATGCTATCCAGATTCTGAATTCAATTTCTGACATCTCAGCTATTTGATTGTGCATGGGATCTTGTGCTGTGTCTGCCCCATTGATCCTTGGGTGAGTTGATCTACTCTGATTATTCATATTGCTAGAGTTTATGTGTTGATTTCACCTCATGATTGTTTCTTCAGCCTTGCCTCTAGCTGTCCTCCAAATTGGGGAGGTTCCTCTCCAAGATTAGACCCCAGCGAGATCATTCTATTGTTGCTGGATCTTTGTAGGGAGTGATCATGTGTAGCTCCTCTGGGACTGCCCCAGCTAGGGAGTTCTGGTTGTGGAAGCAGCTCCAGAGTGTGACATACCCAGATCCAGCAACAGGGCAGGGGGTGCACATGGTTCTGGGAGTGCCTGAAGCCCAATGACTTTGGCTGAGAGAGCCCAAGGCTCCAGCAGTCTCTGGCCAGGAGAAGGGCTCTGCACAGAGGCAGGAGGGCTCCAGAGGTCAAGAGGTTACCAGAGTCCCTGGCCAGATGAGCAGGCCTATGTGGAGGAAGGGAGGGTACAGGAGGGAGGACGCAGAGTTGCTTGGCTCCTGGAGTTCTTAGGGCATGTGGAGGCCCAGCAGGTGCAGCTCTTACCAGGGTCTGAGTGTGGGCAGATCGCTAATCGTGGCACAGCTCTTACCGAGGTCCAGGCACTGATCGCTGATTGTGCAGTTATTACGGAGGTCCGGGCCCATCTTTAATTTTTTTTTTTAATTCAGTTTAATGTGGGGCCACAAACAACCAGGTCAAAATATTTGAATTTGTCTAACTTATAGTTATGTCCCAACCTGGATGAGTTGAAACACAATTCTTCTTTGTAAAGTATCACAAGAATGGAAAAGGAATTATCCAATGTACTCAATACTAATAATGAAGCCAGTAGACTATCTAATTCACATCCACATAATAGAAAAACTCATTTCAGTTCAAGCTTGGGGGAGAGACAATGGGGGGGGACGTTCCCAATGAATGGGCATGGCATGGAGATGTTTGATCAACATAATTTAAGTGTGCAGCGGTCGTTTAACTGTAGGTTCAAGTGTGCAGTGAGATTAAAAAAGGTTGAAAAACGCTGCTCTAGACAGATGACTAAGCGATTGTGACCCCCATTGCTGCACATTGGCATTAACCTCTGTGTTCCTCTGCTTCCTCCCTGCCAGGCCTCTCCGCTGACGGCGGTGCCAAGCGCCAGGAGCACCTCTCCCGATTCTCCATGCCTGACCTCAGCAAAGACTCTGGAATGAACGTCTCTGAGAAGCTGAGCAACATGGGCACTCTTAACTCGTCCATGCAGTTCCGGAGCGCAGAGTCCGTCCGCAGCCTGCTCTCTGCCCAGCAGTACCAGGAGATGGAAGGAAACCTCCACCAGCTCAGCAGCCCCCTTGGCTACCGAGACCTGAAGTCCCATGGAAGGATGCACCAGAGCTTCGATTTTGATGGGGGGATAGCAGGTAGCAAACTGCCCGGGCAGGAGGGTGTGCGGGTCCAGCCCCTGAGCGAGCGCACCCGGAGAAGAGCCACTTCGCGAGACGACAACCGCCGCTTCCGACCTCACCGGTCCAGGCGCTCCCGTCGCTCTCGCTCGGACAACGCCCTCCACCTGGCCAGTGAACGTGAGGCCATCTCTCGGTTAAAAGAAAGGCCCCCTCTGCGAGCCAGGGAGGACTATGACCAATTCATGCGCCAGCGGAGCTTCCAGGAGAGCCTGGGGCAGGGGTCCCGGAGGGACCTGTATGGCCAGTGCCCGAGGACTGTGTCAGACCTGGCCTTGCAGAATGCCTTTGGGGATCGGTGGGGACCCTACTTCACCGAGTATGACTGGTGTTCCACGTGCTCCTCCTCCTCGGAGTCTGACAATGAGGGCTACTTCCTGGGAGAGCCCATCCCCCAGCCGGCCCGCCTGCGCTACGTCACGAGCGACGAGCTGCTGCACAAGTACAGCTCCTATGGTCTCCCCAAATCTTCCACGTTAAGTGGCAGAGGACAGTTGCACAGCAGGAAAAGACAAAAGAGCAAAAACTGCATCATTTCTTAATATGATTGGGATCAGGGAATGGGGGGAGATGGGAGCTGAGAATGTAAATTCAGGAACTTGCACTGTTTTAAGTTTTAAAGCGCTTTTGGGGGTGGTTCATGCGGGAGAAAAGGAAACTGCTCTCAGCTGATGGAGGCAGAGTTGCAGATTGAGTAACTAGGTAGTCACAGTTCTTGGCATGTTGAATATAATTTGCACATTTCACTTTGGAAACACAATAGACTCTGTGGAGGCCAGGGTTGGTCACCTCCTTCCCACTGGTTCTGTGTCGAGTTGCCACTCAACTAGATGGCAAACTGTTCCCTGCTCGCTTACATCCTCTTCTCTGGTTCTCATACTTTTAGGACCCTTTTTTTCGGTAAGTAATTTGTTTATTAGCCAGGACCCAAGACTAAGTTATTTACATGTCCATTGTAAATGCAATGTAAATGAGAATTCTGATAAAATATTTTTGTATTTTGTAATATCAAAGGAATTTCTATATCGTAGGACTCAGTGGGGACTTGCATGCACAACCACCATTGTCTCTGAGGAGTAGTATATTAAAAGGTGGGCCAGGACCACCTTTTTTTTTTTTTCTTTTTTTTTCTTTTCTATACAAGTTTGTTACATGTCAGTGAGACCTTTTTCAAAGGGATATATTCAATTTGGCTTTTTATGGCTGAAAAAATAACTATTATACCCAAAGCGTTTTATGCTCCATTCCATCTTAAAGGAGCCATCCTTAGGTCTGTTCCCACCCTCGGTAGAATTTCTTCTTACAAAGTGGTAGTATTTTTCTTTTAATGCAAATGTAACTTTCGCCAATTAGAGAAACCAGTCAGTGTCAGTAAAGTTCTGTGAGAAATGTCATCCCTGCTGGGAACGTTGAAGTTGCTTAATGTTGATCTATCCCTTGGGGAAAGTAAAAAGTGACTGTGAGTGGTGCTGTTGTGTGATGTCAGCATGACGTTGTTTTGACTGTGGCATTATGTTCTGGTGCTCATGTTTTCTGGATTGTGTTATCTGCTTTCCTTTACCGAGGCAGACGGAACTGCTGCCTTAGCCTGACAACCGGTTGTCCTCAAAGCAAATGAGCTTAAGCATTTGGAATGGAGGGACAGAGAGGTTCTGAGGGGGCTTTGGGAGGGATGGTGTGTTGCATGTCATGTGTGGAGAAGGAACAAGGCAGTTTGCAAACAGAAAGCAGAACAAGGGTAGAAGTCGAAGGGGACTCTGAAGGAAGGGACAAGGAGCACTTCTGGAAATGAAATGGAGGAGAGGTGACAACCACCTCAAATAGCCCCCAGTGCTCACGGAAAGAAGCCAGTTTACTAGGATCAATAACCAGAGGATCTGGGTTGCACAGGAAGAATGAGCTGCTAAGGAGATTTCAGTGTCATGACTTTGAAAAACAGACTTTGTTAAAAGGGGCATTTCCATGTTGAACTTGGAGGACTGTTGGTCAGATAGAATATGAGCTCAAAAGTGAGTTTGCTTAATGAAGACATTTAACGGTTGTGCTGTTTATAGTAAAATAAAACTTCCTTCCTTGCTTCAATTAAAAATGAAGCGCTTGCTTTTTCTCCATCCTCTTCCTCCCCTTAATGGATTGTGGCAGTCGAAATAATCCATCAGAGGATCCACCTTTAGTGAGATGTACCGTCGACATAGTACATGGTGTGTCTCAGTGGTCGCCTGCCATGGTGAGGTGAGCGTGGTCTTTTCAGTATAGTAGTTAACATTTTCTAGTATTTTTTATGGAGAGAATGTACAAAGTGGCTGTCAGACACCATCCCAAGTGGGTCTGAGGAAAGGAAGACTATAAAGGATATAGTTAATGGCACTCCATTCAGGATGTATTAAAATAATTTGCTTTTCAGGTATTAATATGACATTTGTCATTGTCACTGATTTAAAAAAAAAAAAAAAGCAATGCAAATGTTGGTTGTGGCTGTTTTCCGCATGCTATCTTCATATCTAAATGCTTCATTAATTATCCGAGCCTCCGGAGAATTAACTCTATTACGTTTGTATAGTAAGTTTGTAAACTGCTTGGCAAACTGATTAAGAAATAACATGTAACACCATGCTACTAAAGTGGCAAGTTTCTGGTAGAAATTGGATGAGTCTAATCTGGAGTTTTGAGTTCTTTGATTGATGAGAGTCAAAAGGCATTTCTGGAAAAAAAAGAAGAGGGAGGGGAAAGTAGATCACTTAACTTGGCAAATGGCTGAAAATAATGTCTGTCCTCTGTGGCCCCAAATCTAATGAAAGAAATTCTCCCGATAAAAGTTGTTTGCTAATTCTGTTCTTCTTAGAGTACCTCTTACATTTCCCACAAAGGGGCTTAGACCCCATCAGCAGAAAGAAGGTGGCCTAGAAACTGACACATAACCAGTACCCAAAGAGGGTGTAAGTCAATAAGGCATAAGTAATTTCAGGTCTAGCTACCCAGAGAGCATCCAGGGACTGAGCTCATCATAGCTTGAGAAACATTGAGATACAAGGCTCAGGATCAAACTAATTAGCAAGATCCCCTCCATCCATTCTACCACTGCACATCTCTACTCCCCACACCCAAGTGCAGCCAGGTATCTTCCAGAGAGTGCCAGAGGAGGAAAGGCCAGTATCTTACTATGATGGTGACAAGTCCAAGTCAATGCCCTGTTGAAGGTAGGACATCATTGTACTGGGAATGTCACCTGTTAGTGGTAACTTATACATAACATTCCAGAATTTCATTTTCCAAACTTGAATGCATCCTTTCCTGAGGCAAGAACTTAAGGTCTTCACCTGATTCCTCCCTCTGTCATCATCCTTACCTCTTATCAGTCAAGTTCCTCCTGTGTGGGGGGCCTGTACTCACTTTTTAGATCATCATTTCATCTTCAGTAGACTGATTCTCAGAAGAATAATCTTTTTCCAGTGTTCTTTCTTCTCTAATGCCTTGGCTGTTTTGGTTTTGGTTTTTTCCTACCTCTCCTCCTAATACTGGTCTTGTCTTTTGGTTAGAACCACAGCTTTGGAATTCAGTTCATTTCCTATCACTGCTCAATTTGGCAGCCACATAGCTGGCTCTTTCCCAAGACAAAGAAGGGTAAGTCGTTGCCACTTTCCTGAATGGTCCTGCCAATGCACACGTAACCTTGATACTGTGAAAAGCTTTCTTAGCAGCCAGGTGGCATTGAGCATGGCATTTGGGAGCCTTCCTTCTGTCCAGTAGTTCTGGGATCTCTACCAAGTGTGAAGGTGAATGAGGTGAAGGAGATCAGAGCCCTGCTTCCGGTTTCTCACATGTCTAAGAGAGAAGTTCTGATGTTGGTTGTTTGACGCCTCCTTTCTCTTTTTGCCTTTTACTTCCCTTTCTTCCTTTCCATTCCCAACCAACTAAGCAAACAGGCAATTTCTTGTTTCTAACTTGGGACCTGGAGGCAGCACTTTCTCTTCCCAAAGGAGGCTTCTGCACTGTAATAAGATTGTATCTCCTGCTTTCTGGTTCTTGGGTGCTGCCTGCTGTGGTTGAGTTCAGGGGGGCCAGTGACGGCACATACTGTGGGGTGTGCTGTGCACTCCCTGTAACCTGAGCAGATGCTACGAACGCCCAGTGAGCCCCCACGTGCTTTCCCAGAGAAGATGGATGCAGCCTCAGAAATCACTGCAATGCTCTGACCAGCCAGCACCGGTCACTCAGAACTCATCTTATTTGTCTGATAACAAATCTTATTTGTGAAATGATTCTTATCTGTCTTTCTGCCCTTGGCTCTCATGTCATGGAACAAAAACCAACACACCAGACATTTAGGGAGCATTGTTCATAAGTAATTTGGAGAGTGCGATTTCCCTGCCCCTTGGATGATGGGGGCCTAGAGGAAGCTGACTTCTTAGGCTAAGGGATAACAGACGTCTTTGGCCTCTGCCAGCTGTCATAGGCAGACTTCCGTTCACTATGCAGAGGTCAGATAAGACCCCAACTTATTCTTCATCTAAGCTCACCTTCTAACAAGAAATAACACAAATATGTAAATTCTGAAAAGAAGTGCTCTTTGTGTATTTCTAACAGAAACCAGATGCTAATGCCTAAGAAGGAGGATCCATCTTTGACTAAGGAAAGTGGAAAATTAAACCAGTTATCTGAATACTTCATGCCAGAAGCGTTGCTAATAGCAACTGTTAGCACCTTCAGGTCTTTAAAATGGGCTCTGCCAACAGCATTCCACACTCAGGACTCAGTAGCCAAGCCTTCACTGCCGACTTGGAAGGCAGTTTCAGAACGCCACCTTTTGAGGTATATTTCTTTAAACACAAGAAAAGGACATGACGGGACCTTTGCCTTGTCTCCAGAAATTTGTCTCTCTGGGGACACCAGACACCAGAGCTTGTTTGTATGACCATTGGGAAGTAGTCAGCAAGGTCAAAATCATGAAAGGATTGGATTATTTTTCCATTTTCTCATAATAATTGCCCAGTCAACACAAGACTCCCAGAAAACATGACTCAATCTTGGGAGCAATACTATTTTATAAGCTTACTTCTTGCTGACAAAACTAGCTTTCCTCAAGGGAATAAAAAAAGAGAAGGGGAAAGTCACACAGTGTTAGGAAAACATTTCTGTTACTTAAACACGATGAATCTATAGGATAGAAAAGTTGTCTTGTTCTATCCTGAGCATTTTCTGAGCTATCCCTTCACCCTACTCAGTATTTGGCCTTGGTTGTTCACTGACCAAACTTTCTAAATTTTTCAGAGAGTTTCTTGCCGATAAAGTCTATTCTCAAATCTTAGGTTTATTTTTCCCATGAAGTGTTATGATTCTATCAGTGGGCCCTGATTTAACATTCTAAGCTTCTAAGGCCTGCGAGTCCCCTTTCTTTAGCAAATTAAGACTTCAGCAGGTTTCCTCTCCTAAACACATTCTTTCCTGCACAGGATTGCTTTGCCCATCTCCTGCTTTAATTTTCAAGTGCATAACAAACCTCAAAGGGCCTGAGAAGGTGAGGCAGGCCAGAGTCTGTGTTACGTGTCGAGTGTCAAGCTATTTGTTAAGAAGGTCTGCAACAGGCCTTTGGTGTGGGCTCTGCCAGAGACTGTTCTGAACACTTTGCTTGAGATCTGTGCCCTGTAAAATGAATATGATGTTTTACTGATGTCTGTAATACATTTGTAAACTTCCAATAAATTTGAATAAATGAAACATTGCCATTCTTCTTGGTCCTTTCTCACTTTCTAGATTTCTGGAGAGTGGGGTGATCTTTGCTTTTGAGCATCTTAACAAAGGGAAAGGAATGAGATTTACTGTGAAAGATGAACCTGGTTATTTAAATCAAGAGTTTCTCAACCTTGCCTTATGGACATTTGAGCCAGTTCATTCTTTGTTCCAGAGGACAGTCTCGTGCATTAAAGGACATTTAGCAACATCACTGACCTCTGCCCACTAGATGCCAGTAGCACCCCCCACGAAGTTGTGACAACTAAAAATATCTCTACGTGCCTCTCATTAGGATAGCTACTATTTAAGAAAAAGAAAATAGCAAGTGTTGGTGAGGATGTATAAAAATTGGAACCCTTGTACACTGTCGATGGGAATATAAAATGGTATAACACTATGGAAAATAGTATGGCAGTGCCTCAAAAAATTAAAAATAGAATTACTAACATATGATCCAGCAAAAATTCTGGGATATACCCAAAAGAATTGAAAGTAGGGTCTTGAAGAGATACTTGTACACACATGTTCATAGCAGTGTTATTCACAATATCCAAAGGGAGGAAGCTGATGGATGAATGGATAAACAAAACATAGATAAATATGATAAAATATTGTTCAGTCTTAAAAAGAAAGACTTTGTCCTCGCTGCTGCAATGTGATAAACCGTGAGGACCTAATGCTAGGTGAGATAAGCCAGTCACAAAAAGACAAATATCATATGATTCCACTTACGTAAAGTACCCAGGGTCAAATTCATAGACACAAAGTCAAGGAGTAGTTGTCAGGGGTGGAAGGGAGAATGGGGAGTCCTTATATAATGAGCACGAAGTTTCAGTGTTGGAAAATGAAAAAGGTTCTGGAGATTGGTTGCAAAGCAATGTGAATAAACTTACTACTAACCTACACAGGGTTAAAATAGTAAATTTTATATTTATTTTGTCACAATTAAAAAGGTGTCTCCACATATTGCCAAGTGTCCCCAGAGGACAAAATCACCCCTAGTTGAGAACCACTGCTTTAAATACATTGCCCACTTAGTACCCTTGTTCCTTGAGGATTCTGGAAACTTTTCCCTATTGGAGCCACACGGTTAATTTTCAGTCATTAGCAAGAATCAAAAACAGTAGATGACCCTAAAAATATTTGTTTGCTGTTAAGCAAACGGTAAGTGGTTTGTCTACAAAGTTACATGCCGGGTTCTGCTTAGGATGGTGTTAACATTAACTCGGAGCCAGGATCAGAGCAGCATGTAAATCCGTTTTTCCCATGCCTGACCACAAGATTTGGGAGTTTCTGGATGTTCCAAAATCATTTATTCATCCATTGGACAAATATGTGTCGAAGACTTACTTTATGCCAGGCACTGTTCTAGGGAAACAAATAAAAATCTCTACCTTAAATGAGATTACAAACTTTACCTTCAACTACACAAGAAATCTGAAACAGTGGATAGTCTTACCCACCTAAGCATGAGGACTTGGGAATTGCAGACAAGGAATTACTTCATTCTAAGGTACAACAGGAGGCCTGGGATAAAGACGTGCTGGAAATGGTAATTGCCACACCTATCCTGCTCACAGACCTGCTGGGGTCACGGCCTTCTGGCAACCATGGTTTTTGACTATGTCACCTCCTTCTTTCTCCTCTTCTGCCAAAATAATTGGAATCAAGCACAGCACAGCAACCTAGAAGCAGGTCAGCTGGACTAATCAGGTTCTTGTCTCCCAATAATATAAACCAAGAAATTCTGAGATAGTGAAGCCACTAGCAGTGGCCACTGAAGTTAAGAGGGAGGAGACAGAATGTGGAGTCAGGCCATGAGCATCTCAGTAAAGGAGGAGGCAGAAACAGGAGCTCAGACCAAGAGCAGGTCCAAGAACAGAGAGGGACATGACAAACAGATCAGAACTGACTTTGGGAAGCTGGCCTCCAGGACTTCCTCACCCCAAACAGACCCCACTTCCTGCCCCACAGCACCTTCTAGGATTACCTTTCAGTCTGGTCCTTCCCACTCCCTCCCCAGGGTGCTGTGCACTATCACCGTGCACACTCAGACTCTGACTTGGGCTCAAGCGCTCCTTGTGACCCTAATGACAACATATGAAGGATAAAGTCTGAATGCCAGCTGTGCCTCTTTTATGTAGGCCCTGCTCCCCTTTGACTTTTTTTTTTTTATTATTATTGAGACAGAGTCTCACTTTGTAGCCCTTGGTAGAGTGCCATACTATCACATCTCACAGCAACCTCAAATTCTTGGAATCAATTGATCCTCCTGCCTCAGCCTCTCTCTCTAGTAGGTGGGATTACAGGCACCGGCCACAATGTCGAATAGGTTTTTTGGGGTTTTTCTTTTTTTTTCTTTTTTGTAGAGACAGGGTCTCACTCTTGCTAGGCTTGGTGTCAAGCTCTTGAGCTCAAGCAATCCACCTGCCTCGGCCTTCTAAAGTGCTAGGATTACGTGTGAGCTACCATGCCTGGCTCCCTTTTGACATTTTAAATCCCATCATAACCACTTGCTGGTTGTTGATTTTGAGAAATGTGAATATCCTCTTAGAGTCTCAGTTCTTTTTTTGTTTGTTTCAAATTAGGAATGGAGTACAAATGTTTTTGTTACATGGATACCTTTTATAATGCTCAGGTCAGAGCTTTTAGTGTGCCTATAATACAAATGATGTTCATTGTACCTAATAGGTTTTTACCCCTCCCTTCCTACCGCATCTCCCCTTTGGGATTTCCTATGACCTTTACATCTCTTTGTGTCTGGGTATATGCCATCAGTTAGCTCCCAGTTATTAGGGAGTACATGTGTTATTAGTTTTTCCATTCCTAAGAAAGTTCACTTAGGGTAATGATCTCCAATTCCATCTAACTTGCTGTAAAAGACATTATTTCGTACTTTTTTATGGCTGAGTAGTACTCCATGGCATATACATACCACATTTCTTTATCAAATGGGTTAATAATGGAAGAGTTACCATCGAGTTGTGTGGATTTGCCGGAATAATGCATGTAAGGCTCTTAGCAGTGTCTGCCACTGCAAGAGCTCAAAGCACATTAGCTGTTGCTATTACTGCTAAAAGTTGGGTACTTGCCCCCCCCCCCCCCTCAGTGCTAAACAAAGAACAAGAACAAGTGATTTAAGGAAAAGGAAAGAAAAGTTTATTAATTTGAGAAGGATGGCAGACTCTCTCATCCTCTTCCTTTAAGCAGATATACAAGGTTGTTTAAGGGGGTCGTTGCTGTCTGTAGCAACTCTGATGAAAGATCTAGTGACTTGCATCTAAATAGTTCCTTTGAGCCATCTTTTGTGGTTTTAAGATGCTAGGAAACAAAGCACATTTTCCTGCACGTTTGATTGGTGGCCTCAGACAGGAAGGCAGGTTTTAATTCGCCAAAAAGGATGAGGGGTTTTAAAGAGACAACTCATAAAACATTTTGCCCTTTTTCTGACTTTTACCTCTGTTACACTACTATTATTATTATTATTTCACCCAAAGAAGGGTGGCAAGAAATACCTACCATGGGTATCCAGTCTAAGAGTGCACATCATCTTTTTTTTTAATGTAAGCCTTAAACAGGATTTGTAGATACCCAAGGAAGGTCTGAGCCTTTACTATGTGTGAGAAATGCCTGCAAGCTCATTAAAAACGTACTGAATGCATCCATGGTGTGTGTGTGAGGGGATGGGGGAACAAACATACTGAAAACTCCTAGTGCTCCCCACAGAGGTTCCGGTTCAGCAGATTGGCGGTAGATCTAGGAGCTTTGAGAATCACAGTTCAGGAAATTTGGCCTTAGCTTTTCTTTGCTGTTGTCTTCCAACTCTTTGGAAATAATAAAACACACATCTCCCCGTCCCCTCTGCTTCAGGAGAATCTAATATGCCCACTGATCTGGAGGGAGAAACTTGAACCAGGAGGTTATAATCCAATTTTGGAGGATCTGGGATGTGTTCACTTTTTCTCAGGAGGGATAGTCCTTAAAAATGGGATCTACTTCAACTGACTTGAATTTTTCTCATAGTTGTGTGTACACGCCAGTACTGCATTAAAGAAAAGAAGGAGTTTATTGTGAATTATAGGCTGAAATTATGTTTGCATTTGAGAATTGCTATTCTTGGCTCGTAGCCAATGTTTTCACACATCAAAATTAACTAGGTTGATTATTTAAAATTCAGAGTCCCTGGTTCCATCCCTGGAGAGTCCAATTCAGTAGGTGTCTAGCAGGGCCTGGGTAATTGCATTTTTCCTAAGCATCCAGGGATCTGAGACAGTTCTTTAAGAAAAACTCCACAGAGCCTATCAACAGAAAAGAACACAAACTCCATAAATAATTTGAAGAGATTTATTCTGAGCAAATGTGTGTGACCATGATCCAGAGATCACCCCCCAAGAAGCCCCCAGCAAGTGGTCTTTCCATGATTGAGTTACTGTTTGGCTTTATGCATTTCAGGGAGATAGGACTCACATGTAAAGTCATAAATCAATACATGCAAGCTGTATTAATTAGTTTGGCCTGAAAAAGCAGGACATCTCAAAGTAGGGAATTACAGGTTATAGGTGGATTTAAAGATTCTTTTGAGTTATAATTGGTCAAAGAGATGAAGCTTTGGCCAAAGGCTTGGAATGTTTTAAGTTAAGGATTCAAGCAATCTGTTAAGTAAATTGATGACCTGCAGGTGGAGTTTAAGTCTTGCACAGACTTGGGCCTGTTAATAAGTTATGAAGGATATCTCTAAGAAGGGAGGGAGGCATGCTGAGGCATGTCTGACTTCCCTTCTCATAACTAGCCACCCAGCTTTAGGGTATTTCTGGAGTTCCTATGGCCAGTGAAGGGGGTCCATTCAGTCAGCTAGGAGGCTTAAGTTTTATTTTAGTTCACAAGATTCTTACCATGTGAAATCCTTTATCTTCTGTGAGCCCTGTGTGTGAAAGACAGTCCAGCTTGTGTTATAGAGCTTCAAGGTGAAAGGGGTCTGCTTCTCAAATACTCCTCTACCCTCTGTGTAAAAAACACACTAGTTTACTTTGGGCCTAAAATGAGAAACACTGGTCCCTTTGGAATACCCATTCCAGAGTAACTTATAAATAGAATTAATTTTGATTGAGAAATGTCCAGACAGGAAGTCAAGAAGGTGAGTTTATTGGAAGATGCAATAGATAATCAAAAGGAAACACAGTCTGAAGTTCAGGGGCAAATGGTTAAACTATTAATGACACAACCCTACTCAGCAGATTAGCTGATTTAAGAGCTTGCTCAGCAAAATGCTAGCAGATATTTGTTTCCCCGGTTGGGTTGGCTGATTCTGGAGATAAAACAGATCAGCAGGGTTGATGGATGGCTTTGTGCCATTCACAGCCATTCACACACACCAAGTTAGCAAGCAGACAGGTCCAGAAGTATAAACAAGGAAACTCAATAACCTGAGGAATTTTGGCCATACAGGGTCACTTCTTAGGCCAGGTTCTTTGGATTTTAAGTGATCAAAATTCATTTCACACTAACTTGAGCAAAGGAAAAAAAGGGGGGGGGGGGTTGTTTGAAAAATACCATGTATCTTGCAAGAAGCTAAGGACAAGAGCTTCATGAAGGCTTAGAACCCAGAATAGGCAGGCCACCAAGAGATCAAAAATTTCTAGCCTAATTTCTTTTAACTCTGCTTTCTTTCCATTGCATAATCTTCTCTCCTTGATAATCTGCTTCTGGAGCTTTGGGGAGGTCAAAGACAAATGTGACTCTCCACAGCTCCTGAGTTGCCATCATCTTAATTTAATTTCTTATTCTTCAAAGATACTCTGAATGGCCCAATTTGAGTTAGGTACTCACTCCTGGCCTGATCAACCTTTGGTGGACCAAGGATGGAGTCCTAGGTGTTAGCATGCCAGCAGACTGCTCACTTTTGTGGATGAGGGAATAGTTTTCATGGTCTGAGCAGACATCGAAAAATATCTCCTATAAAAACTATCCTAGTAACAACCCAAAAGGAAGAGCAAGGGTTACTATCTACTGGATTTATTTCTAAAGACAGCCATTTGCACTCAACTTACCAAGTGAAGCTACAATCTCATGAGCACACCCCTATAACCCTACAAACTCTAAGACTCCAACTAGCCCAGTCTCAGCCAAATATTGCATTCAAAGGAAACAATTCAGGGACCTGAAAGTCTCATTAATCTAAACTGAGCATTTCAAATCTGTCCCATTTCTCGAGGAAATACCAAAGGAGGTCAATTCTTAATGTGACATCTTACAAAGTCTCTGTCCCACATGGCTGCCCCGTCACTCTGCTGCATGTGGACCCCAGCTTTACCCCCCAATTCTGTCTCTACTCTTAACTTCCACCCTGCAAACACCCTCAGTGCACGGGCCTTTTCTGTCACACTTCCCTGTTTCCCTTGCCTGCTCTTTATTATGTAAATCATATTCACTGCTCTGTCCTGCTTTTTTCATCTCTGCTTCTCTCAGTACCCAGACTCCCTCAGGACTGTCTTGCAACACTAGATAAGTTTTATTCTCCCAAGATGTAGGGAACACAGAGGTCTTTTTCACTTACTTCATAGCCCCTATGAGTTCCATCTAGCTGGAGACCTCATGGCAGAGAAGAGGATGGCCAGAGGGAAGTTTTGTCCATTGTCATGGTCAAGGCACAAAACCTGCTCGGCATCCTTTGTGGTTGCTGAGGTCTCAGGTCTGGCATGTTCTCTTGGTCGTCTCTGTCTCTCACAAACCACAAGGGCCAGAAAGCATTGCATGAGTTTGCACAATGAACACATGTCAGGAAGGTCCACCAAATTGATCTTTCAATTTCTCGTTATGGTCTCTTCCTTGAGCCCAGGACTTTGCACTTGCTTCTACATCCACTTAAAACACTCCCATGACTACCTTCCCTGTTCCACCTGTTCTTCACCTGGCTAACTCCTTCTCATTCTTCAGGTGGCAGCAAAGACATGCTTCCTCTAGGATGAAGAGTCCCAGCAAGATAGAATTAAAGATGGCGGCCGAGTAACAGCTTCCCTGCAACTGGGCACGGCAAGTCTGGGGAGAAAGGACTCCAGGCATCTCTGGCTGGTGGGATCTGCCTATAATCATCCCTTTAAGGATACAGGGAGTCAGCAAGGGACTTCTGGACCCCAAGAGGAGGACAAAAACAGTGGAAAACTGGCAAGTGGTTGCGTGTGTTCAATTGACCTAATCCTGCTGGCAACCGTAAGTACAAGCAGCAGTGAGACTGCAAAGCAAAAGGCCTTACCTGTGAACTGTTTTGGTGTTCTTGAACTTGGCACTCAGTTGAACTGCCTTGGGGAGAGCTTAAGCAGGAGTGTGGAGAACTTTGGGCATTGTCTGGGGCCCCATACTGAGCCACTGAGCTGGGCGCAGGAAGCCATTATGAAAGAACTGCCCCGGCAAGCTCCACTCTCAAGGTCCCAGAGCAAAGATCGGGCAAGACAAAGTAACTTAGTGACTGAGCAGCCTAAAGGCGGGAAGTGAACTACCTTGCAGCCTTAATCCTTAGGGGCAGAGTGAGACAGTTTTGGCACACTGGAGCCTTGGGCTGTTGCCCTGGGTAGAGTGCCGTGACATCACAGCTCATACCAACCTCAAACTCCTGGGCTTGGTGCCACCCAGACCTCCATAAGAGCTGCGCAGCGACCCCTGACCGGTGACCCACACCCACTGGGCCTCAGCATTCTCTGACCAGGAACTGCAGGAGCCATGCAACCCTGTGTCCTCCCTCCTGCATCCTCCCACCCTCCACACTAGCCCGTTCATCTGGCCAGGGACTCTGGTAGCTGCACACCCTCTGGAGCCCTCCCTGCCTCTGCGCAGAGCCCTACTCTGGCCAGAGATGGCTGGAGCCTTGGGCTCTCTGTGCCAAAGTCACTGGGTGACAGGCACTGCCAGAACTGTGCGCACCACCCCCAGCCCTGTTGCTGGATCTCGGGGTGTCACACACTGGAGCTGCTTCCACAACCAGAACTCCCTAGCTAGAGCAGTCCCAGAGGAATTACACAGGGTCACTCCCTACAAAGATCCAGCAACAATAGAGTGATCCCGCTGG
>CAUYPK010169986.1:0-15575 GCA_963574355.1 Loris lydekkerianus
TAAATTTAGTAATTTTTTAATTTAATTTTCTTAGCAAAATAACTAAAAAAATGCAAGTTTGGCTATGCTGTAAAAAAAAAAAAAAAAAAAAAAAAAAAAACAAAGAAGAAGAAGAAGAAGAAGAAATACTCTGATCTCAAGGCCTGTCAGTATGGTTACTTTTTATCAGATTCCAGCAAACAAACTTTCTCTGTAAGGAAACTGTGGTTGTCAGGAAGTTCTGCTATGTTGGTAATGTTACCTCCAAAGCACAGTATTAAAACTGTCTTTTTTTCAATCAGCCTCTTTTTAAATGTAACAACTGCTGTCCATTTTTAAATTTTTTTGAGACAGAGTCTCACTGTATCACCCTCATGGAGTCACAGCTCACAGCAACCTCAAACTCTTGGGCTTAAGCCATTCTCTTGCCTCAGCCTCCCAAGCAGCTGGGACCACAGGCACCCACCACAATGCCCAGATATTTTTTTGTTACACTTGTCATTGCTGTTTGGCAGGCCCGGGTTGGGTTCTAACTGCCAGCCCTGTTGTATGTGGCTGGTGCCCCAGCTGCTGAGCTATAAGCTCTGAGCCTGCTATCCTATCTTATTTGAGCATTTTGTGCAAGTACACGATGAAGCAGTTAAAAAATTCCTTGTACATCATGTAGACTGGTCTACTACTTTTCTGCAGAGAGCCTGGAGTTTTCATATGTTACCTGTGGAAACTTTTGAACATATCTGACCCATCATGTCATGAAATTAGTATTTTTTTCATCATAAATAACTTACTGTGAATTTAGTAACCTTGGTAAATTTTTTCTTTAAATTCATTTAAGCTATGTGTCTTTCAAGGAAAAAATCTTATTTGAAATTTATTCATATCTAGAAAAGATTGTAAATTCAATGAAATCAGAGTTACAATTATATCATAATATCTATTATAATCTATTGTGTGACTATCTTTAACCTCTAAGCAACAGAGGAAGCCTCAGGGACAAAAGTTTTCAGTAAGCTTAGAAGTTTACTTGTAGAAAAGGTCTACAGTGGTCCAGACTCTAAAAGGAGTGACAAGTATTTAAAAGATGGAAAATAAAAATAAAACCCACAAGATTAACAAGGAGATTATAGAATGTACACTTAATCGGTGGTGGAAAAACAATAATTTTCTCACATTATTATCATTTTATCAAGGATCATAGCATCTCTGCAGACAATGATTGACATCATAAAAGGCAGGAAAAAATTGTTCTGATTAGGGAGTCAGTAAATGGCGAGAAAGACTTAAGGATTGGCTTCATTTGGAGGAATAGAACAAGACAGGGTGATCCTTATTTTCGTTAGTTTCTTTATTTCAGGGTATAAAGTATATTTTCCCTCCTCAGTATTGAATATAAGGTGTGCACTTATTAATAATGGCTTTAGAGCAAGGTGGCATTTCTGCATTCATACAACTAACAAGAATTTTCAGAAAATAAGAACTGAAAAACACAGATGAAAGGAAATCACCAAAATAATAATATAAGAAAATTTCCATGAGATAAAGAAAAATATAAACTTTAAGTTTGAAAGCAAGACTACCTGGTGCCCAGTGGAGCAAATGAAAATTAAAAAATTTGTCAAAGCATATTAATGTGAAATTCCAAAACACCAGTGTTAAAGAGGAGATTTTAAATGCATCCATAGAGGAAGTAAAACGTATTATATACAAAGAAACAGGGTCTTCAAAATGCAAGGGAAAATCATTTTTGATCTAAAATATCTTGAAAATGTTCAGTGAAGTATGAGAGCAGAATAAAGATATTTCCAGATGATGAGGAGTTTACAAAACTAAATATCAATGCACCTTTTCTCAGTATGTTCCTTGAGTACATGTGTAAGAATGAGATGTAAACCTAGGAAGAGGAATTCATGAGAGTACAAAAACATTAACTCCAACCAATGAAATCAATGAAGAAGTACTTGGATAACAGTTGGGCCATAAGCCTAGTGAGCACCATATCCCCATGGATGCAGGAGGGTCGAGGCTTTTGCAGGGAGCATCCGGGAATATATGGGATTCCAGAAATTTATTGGGATATTTAGTAGTATGGGTCACCCTCAGAAGCACATAAAGACAAACAAAAAAGGGAACAAGAAATACAACTAGGTTCCATGCCTGTAGCTCAGCGGCTAGGGCACCAGCCACATACACTGGAGCTGGTAGGTTGGAACTCAGCCCAGGCGTACTAAACAACAATGACAACTCCAACCAAAAGGTAGCTGGGTGTTGTGGCAGGCACCTGTAGTCCCAGCTATTTGGGAGGCTGAGGCAAGAGAGTTGCTTAAGCCCAAGAATTTGAGGTTGCTGTGAGCTGTGATGCCACAGCACTCTACCAAGGGTGCAATAGTTAGACTGTCTCAAAAAAGTAAAAAAAAAAAAAAAAAAGAAAGAAAGAAAGAAAGAAAGGCAACTAGAGCCTCCAGGAAAGCAAAAATGTTTTATTAGAAAAAGAATATAATAATACATTACTGAGCTGTTTAGTAAGCAATATTTAATAGTTGCAATAAAGTAAACAATGTAAATTGATTTTCAATTTTTCTAACCAATTATAGACAAAGCACTTGTAGATTTATGGAACAGAATCTGACTCTTACCAACTCTGACACTAGAAAAATATAAGTACAGAGGCAGCAATGGGTAGGTCAAAGAGGGTGTCATAAATATTCATGACACTTGTTAAAGTTGTTAAAGCAGACTTTATTCAAGGAAGTAAATGGTGATGGTATAGGGACCACTGCAATGGAATCTTCTAGTGGGGGACAGAGACTGGATTCAGACTCCAACAAGGAGAACCACAAATTTATAATCAAGGAGCAGGGTGAGATAGGGGGTGGAGGTCAGTAGGTGGAAAATTGCTAAGTGTAAACAGCGAGGGTAGGGATTTCTGGCTAACCTGACTAGACAGGATTATTGCTGAAGGCAATTTCAGCCAACTAAAGATTTGGTCCAAGGAGAGTCTGTGTCAAAAGGGAGGAGAAACAAAGAGAAGAGTAAGAGTGTTAGATCTTCATTCCACATGTTGAAACAAGGGAATTTATCTATAGCGCAAGGAACAAGACATAAAAATGCAAGTATAGGAATTATTCACTATCTGAATATAATCCATTCCTGAAAACATGACAGAAAGCAAAGATTCAGATAGCATCAGAATATTTTGCATGATTTAACTGGAAAAATTACTGCATTTGCAGCCCATTCATAAACTCCAACCCATTTTTTCTAGATATTAATAAAACATCCTGAAACATTGCTGTAAACAACCCACCAAAGATTTCTGCATAATATAAAGCATTTTAAACATGAATTACCTAATTATTTAATAGTTAAGCAACTCATTAGTGGGTATATTTGTGAGCAATAGGCAAGACCCCTGTAGAGTATTGGATAGAAGCTTGATTTTCTCTGTGCCCTTCAACATGTGTACTGAAATGTAAATAAACAGTGTAATAACATATTACAGATAATATCTAAATCACACCCAGGTTTGGTAGCTCTTATAGGAACCTGGCAGAAGCAAACCCTGGAACCCATTAAGTGGTAAACCCTCAGGGCAAGAGTGAGGAGGTTGATAATGACAATGCCTGGCATATTTAGACAAAGCTCTAACACTCCTGCAGGTAGGCATAATATACAACCAAAATGTTTTGGCTGACATTGCATGAAAACTCACTAGAGCAAGTTCTCACTTCAGAGACTGAATTGAGGATACACATTTTTACAAGGGGTTATAGCCAATTATTGGGTAGTGAGAGCTCAGACAGCTAGGTAAGGGCAACCCATAAAGGAAGCAAAAAATGGTCCATAACTGTATGGGAAGAAAGGATGGAGTGTGTAGGGAGGTGATGCCACTGAGTTAAAGCCCTGTCTTCCAGAGCTTTCAATAAATACCATCAAAAATGATGAAGTACAAAATAGCAATAGAAGCAGATGATTTAGAGATGTGGTCTGAGTTGCCAGCAGATAAAAATCGGAATTGGCTCAAAGGGACTTCAAAAGAATTCTTTTGGGGAGCAGGACTGGGATCATGTAAGGGCTACTGCTTTGCATTACCCTTCTTTATGTTGTTGTACTTTTAAAAGCCCAGTACATGTATTTTTGCTGAAAAATAAACTTCAATATTTGTTTTTTAAAAAAGCCCCATGCAGCTATGGAGCATTTTTGCTTCCTTTACCTAGCTAACTTCTCACTACCCAAGCCACAGCTAAAATATCCTTCAGAATTGCTCCTGCCCCACTTCTACCCTCTGGGCTTCATTCTAAAGTTCACCCTCCTTAACTTTTCATGATCTGGCCCTGGGCTTTCTCTAGTCCTGGCATCTATCTTCCTCCACATCTATAATACATCCCCACAGAATTACTTGGAGTTACCTGAGTGTGCCATGCTCATTTATGGCTCCATGCAATTGCACAGTCTTCTTCTTTCCTGCTAGGCCATTTTCAACCCTTCTTCACCTGTCTGACTCATATGGGCCTATAAAAGACTCAGCTTTGGGAAAGCTGCCCTGAGTTCCCAGGCTAAATGCAACCTATCTTGTTTGTGTTCTCATAGAATGCTGTATGAAGTCTATCCTAAAACTTTCCTCATTGTTATTGGCTCCTTTGTTGAAGATCACTTCACTATAAATATGTAGATGTACTTCTGAGCTGTCTTTTCTATTCTATTAGTCTGTATCTGTTTTTGCACCAGTACCATATTGTTTTGATTACTATAGTTTTGTAGTGCATTTTGAAATTGGTGCGTGTGATGCCTTCAGCTTTATTCTTCCTGTTCAAGATTGACCTGGCTATTTGAAGTGTCTGGGGTTCCATATGAGTTTTGGGACTGTTTCTTTTTCTATTTCTATGAAAAATGCTATTGGATAGAGATTGCACTGAAGCTGCCTATAGATCACTTTGAATAGTAAGGAAATTTTAACAGTATTCATTTTTACTAACTTCTCCTCACTTCTCTGAATGTTCCTTCTGAATGCTAGTTGCTAGTTGCTAGCTCCTTCTCTATCTAACCTTTAAGTTGTGTCATTTCTTAGGAAAAGGAAACAAAGACCTGGTTAGCCAGCAAACTCCATGTTATTTGTCCTAGTTTGGGCACAGGAAAGAAGGTGATAGGCTCTTCATTCACATATGTGCAGATTTGTTCATCATTATATTGATTAAAAGTCTTTTAAGGCTCCTTATTGCCCATTAGGATGAAATTCTGCCTCCCTATGGAGCCTCCTCTCCTGCCCTTCTCTTGCTTGCAATGTCTGTTCCAGCCATTCAGGTCTCTCTCCCACCTTCCCCATATTACTTCTTAACAGGCACAATCCCCACATTTTTTTTTTTTTCTTTTTGAGACAGAGTCTCATTTTGTCACCCTGTGTAGAGTGCCATGGTGGTGTCCCAGCTCACAGCAACCTCAAACTCTTAAGCTCAAGTGATCTTCCTGCTTCAGCCTCTCAACTAGCTGGGACTATGGGTGCCCACCACAACACCTGGCCAGTTTTTCTATTTTTAGTAGAAATGGGGTCTTGCTCTTGCACAGGCTTGTCTCAACTCCTGAGCTCAAGCAATCCACCCATCTCAGCCTCCCAGAATGCAAGGATTATAGGCATCAGCTTTATTTATTTATTTAGACAGAATCTCACTCTGTCACCTTGGGTAGAGTCCTGTGCTGTCATAGTTCACAGCAACCTCAAACTCCTGGGCTCAAGAGATCCTCTTGCCTTAGCCTCCCAAGTAGCTTGGACTAGAGGTGTGCACCATCATGCCTGGATTTTTCCCTGCATTATCTTTTCTTTTCTTTCTTTCTTTTTCTTTCTTTCTTTTTTTTTTTTTTTTTTGAGACAGAGTTTCACTTTGTCACCCTTGGTAGAGTGCCATGGCATCATAGCTCACAGCAACCTCAAACTCTTGGGCTCAAGTTACTCTCTTGCCTCAACCTCCTGAGCAGCTGGACTGACAGGCACCTGCCATAACGCCCAGCTATTTTTGGAGGTGGGGTTGCGCTCTGGATCAGGCTGGTCTTGAACCTGTGAGCTCAGGCAATCCACCTGCCTTGGCCTCCCAGAGTGTTAGGGTTACAAGCATGAACCACCCTGCCCAACCTTTTTCTGCATTTTTAATCTGAACTAGGTCTTTCTGTGAACCCTCTGAAATCCTGTATCTTCTATTCTTTTGATGGATCCAATCAACTATGGATCAAAAATACTTCAAAAAGTGAACCACACTAATCACAAATGATAATTATATACTTGTATATATGATGTGATGATGCACAACAATGCCACTAAACTTTACACACAAAATGGTTACAATAGTAAATTTTACAGTTATACATTTAAAATTGCTAGGTGTGAAACTTAAACTGGATTTAATTATATTTTTATAGTGTATGATTTTCAGAAAATTTAAAATATGACTCTCCTACAAATATAAGTGTGTGTCAAACATTAAAAGAAAAAGAAACAATTGAGATGACTCCACAATTCTCTATAAATGACTTTGATACATGAGGACAGACTTCTGTTCCTTGTGGCCACACAGTGTGGCTGATGTGAACCTACCTTCTTGTCCATAGCTGATTGATGTAAGCATAGATACCTGACACAATATGTGATCTTTCAAACTGGATATAAATCTTCTCTCCAGTGTGTTCAGAAAGGAACACGAAACTCAATAACAGGGTGTAACACTGTTACACTGTTACACTGTGTAACACTGGGTAACACTGGGTAACACTGTTACACTGTTACCCATTTTTCAAAGATTAACATTTAGTTCTGTCATTGTGAGAGCTCACAGAGGCAATAAATGGATTCCTCCTATGCCCAGAAGAATAGCACAAAAGACAACCATTCCTGGCAAAACAATAGCCCTATGAAGGTCTGCTGTACCTGGCACTGCAGCGGTTAATTGTCAGTTGTTGGGGTCTATTTTTCAGATCTATGCAAGGCTGTACATTTGGCCCTCTGTATCTGGGATTCTGCATCTGTGTATTAAACCAACCAAGGGCTGAAAATATTTGGGAAAAAAATAAGATGATTGCATCAGTAGTGAATATGTATATTTTTTCTTGTCATTATTTCCTAAGCAATGCAGCAAAACAGTATAATAACTCTTTACATAGCATTCACAATGTATTAGGTATTATAAGTAATCTAGAGATGATTTCAATATAAGAGAAGATATGTGTATGTTATATGCAAATACAACATCATTTTGCATCATGAACTTGAACATCCTCATATTTTGGTTTCTGAGAGGGGTCCTGAAACCAATCGTCCATGGATACAAAGTGATAACTGTCTACACTGTATCTGAGAGCAGCATCATGGGTTCTGGGAGAAGAGTGACAGACAGGGCTAGGCTCTTGTGGCTAGCAAAGCAGTGTGGTGGAATGCTTATTGGAGCAGTAGCATGGAGGCATACCATAGCCCAAGGTGCAGCAGTCATTCCAGAAAGAGCAAATTGTTTGTGAGCACAGAAGAGATACCTAAAAATGCTTGAGGTGGACTTTGCAGAAAGCGTCAGTGAAATTTGAGTTATTACTGTCAGTGTGACTTTATTAGTCTCACAAACCAGAGAGGCCAAGGGAAGCCTACTGATAGAATGTTGTCTTTGTCCGGTTTTGTGCTGCTATAACAGAACACCCGAAACTGGGTGATTTCTAAGAAACAGAGATATACTTGTCACAGTTTTGGAGGCTGGGAAGTCCAAGGCTGTGTGGCCAGATTTGGTGAGGGTGCTTTTGCTGCATCACCCTCTGGCTGAAGGGCAAGAAAACATGGAGAGGGAGAGGCAAAGGGAGAGAGAGAGAGATTTTCTCTGTTAGGACAAAGTCCTACTCCCACAATAACAATATTAATCCCTTCATGAGGGCGCTGCCCTCATCACCTCATCACCTCTTAAAGGTTCCACTTTTCAACACCCTCTCTGTGGTAATATGGGAAGAATAGGGTGTTATTGGCTGAGTCGAGCTCTCCCCCATTTATGTGTTGAAGTCCTAACCACCAGTACCTTAGAATGTGACTGTACTTAGAGATAGATCTTCAAAGAAGTAATTAAGGGGTAAAATGAGGTTATTAGGGTGGGCCCTAATCCAATCTGACTGATGTTCTTATAAGAAGAGGAGATTAGAGCACGAATCCATGCAGAAGGAAGATCATGCGAAGATATAGGAGAAGACAGCTATCTAAAAGCCAAGGAGGCCTCAAGAGAAACCGACCCCATCCTCAGCTTCATCTCCTACTTCCAGCCTCCAGAGCATTGAGAAAATAAATATATATTGCTTAAGCCCCTCAGTGTGTGGTACTTTGTTATGGCCATCCAAGCAAACTAATACACAGAGAACTTGTATTTTCTCCTTGCTTGTGCTTCTTGGCTATCTCAGTCCTCCATTATCCATAAAGCCTATTTCTGAACTCAGTGGTACTCACCGAATTAGGCTTTTATATAATCATTTCTCCTGGCATGGGGAAGTACCTGAGACTTGCTTCTAAATGACAGAATGTGGCAAAGGTGATGGGATATCACTCCCATAATTAGATTACATTATTTGATTCTTCTTCCTAGCAGACTGGAGAGATCCACTGCCCTGGAAGAAGCAAACAACCACACTGTAAGCTGCCCCAACCTCTAGGACTTGAGGTAACTCTACAATTAAAATCCCACAAAAGCCAGGGTCCTCAGTCACCCAGCAAAAGAAAATGAAATTTTCCAGCAATTGCAAGAGCTTTAGCTGGCCACTATAGCCAAGTGGTTAGCACAATGGTCCAGCACACCAGGGGCAGTGAGTTCAAACCTCTCCTGGACCTGAGTAACAATTGCAGGGGCTTGGAAGAGGACCCCAAGCTGCAAGAGAGACTGTTACCTGACAGAAACCATCACTGCAGTCTTTGTAAGACCCTGAATAGAGGATCCAACTCAGCTTTTACCAGATCTCTGACCCACAGCAGCTGAGAAAATAGGTCTGTGTTGTTTATAGCTGTTAAATTTGTTGTAATTTCCTAACACAGCAATAGAAAACTAATACGGGGAGAGTGGGGCTGGGGGAAGGATACAGGATAAATATAGCCAGTTGCTGTCCAACAGATAGGCTGGGAACTTTTCTGACTGCTTTGTTTTCAGGCTTAAGGCAAGCAGTTGCTTCTGAGGAGGCCCCAGACTGGCAGAAGCTTGAGAACATCAGGCTGGGCCCAAAGTGGAGACTGATGTAAATACCTTTTTACACAGAATTAATTGGCAACTTCGAGCATTCTAACTTTAGCAGCACCACCTCAGCATCTCACCACATTTGACATTCAGTGACTCAGGAACCCAGGAGCCAACTTTCATGCTTGCAACAGGGACAGGGCTTGTAATATATCCTGGGTTAAAAACTACTGGTTTAAAGTAAAAGAACTACTATCTGTAGGATGCTAATTTAGTTGCTCTTATGCTTGGAGAAAGCTCCTGGCTGGATCTCTGGTGACCATTCTGATACAGGATATATTGGGCCACACAGGTTTGTCTACTCACAATTTTCTTATGAAATCCAATACCCAGAGTTAGAGGTCATCATTGGAATCTGCAGACCTAGTGAAATGTAAGTCACTAGCAAAGCCTGTGATAACTCAGTTGTGAGGGTAGTGCACTTACGTGCAAATGCATGTCATCTCCAAGGTGGATCTGAAAGCTTTTCTCAGCCTCACCAGGGAACTAAAGAAGCTCTTACTCTTCTCTAGGCCTGTTCCTCCTTGAGGACCTCTGTATAAGTTTTCTAGTGCTGCAAACTATCAAACACTTGGAGACTTCATAAACATGTATTTATTGTCTCCTAGTTCTGGAGGCTGAAGTTGAAGTCAGCAGGTTTGCTTCCTTCTGAGTAGGTAGCCACCTTCTGTTTGTGTTCTCACAGAGTCTCCCTTCTGGGCGTGTCTGTGTCCTAATTTCTTCTTCTTATAAAAAGTATCAGTCAGATTGGATTAGGGCCCACACAAATGACCTCAGTTGAACTTGATCACCTCTGTAAAGGCCCTATCTTCAAATATAGTCACATTCTGAAGTACTGGGGGTTAGGGCTTCAACATATGAATTTATGGGGCATCCAACTCAATCTATAACAAATTCTAAATACTTTCAGATGCAGCATTTAGTTCAGTCAGAGACTTGTTTGTCATAAGGGTAATAGTTACTGAGAAACACAATATTGTGCACAGAAAAGATTACAAGTTCCAATCGGTCAATGACAAAGATGTGCCTGTATGAAGCTAGCTGTTCCAAATGTGGGAACAGTGCTTGGACTTTCAAGTCCTCACCATGGTAGCTCCTTGATAATGATACTACCTATTGTGGATTGAATTTACTTCCCCCAAATTCATATGTTGAAGTCTCCCAGGATCTCAGAATGTGGTATAATTTGAAAATAGGGTCGTTGCATATGTAATGAGTTAGTCATTTGTGGGAATTGAATCGCATAGGGTTATGAAGATGTGAGTGGACCCTTAACAAGCAGACTTCTGGGTGGAAAGATGGGAAATTTCGTGGTCAATACCACGTACTACCTGTGCAGTAAGCCTTGCCCTCCTCTCAAAATTATTTTTGTTTGTCTCCTATACTCCCCAAACCCATTACATAGTTCCACCATATTTTCTTGTTTTCAAACTGTGTTTTATTTTCTATACATAATATGTATTTCTGAATGGGATATCAGTCACTTAAAATAAAGCTGAAACCAGTTGCTTTCTACATAATTGGACGAGGCAGTGAGTACAAATATCAGGTTGAGATACCTTCCTGAGCCTACATTAGGCTCTCTCTCTCCCCTTCCCTCTTTATCTCTCTTTTTCTCTGCCTCACCCTTGTTCTGTCCTACCTTTCTCTTCTCTTGTCTGGGAATGCAGAAGTGTCAGTCCCCACAGTGGACACCTCTAATCTCAGTGGAGGTCACCATTATTTTGGACAAGGTTATAATACTTGCTTGATCTTTATTCTCTAGAAATCAAAGTGAAAAACAAGAAAGGTAAAAAATCCCAGCAATCACCTGCAATCATTGGAATCCATTGTTATCTTTTCTTGCTATCTTTTATAAAGTCACATTATTACTATAGTGTTGCAATCAATAACTTTTCAAACTATCAAACATTGCTGAAGAAAGGAAAATTTAATGATGTTTTAATTTCAATTGTCTTCATCATCATTAATTATCAATAGTGCTCAGAATCTCTGAGATTAATGGAAGTTGTCTGTGGGCATGGGAGTGTAGACATTCTGTGGGAACACATCTCGGGTCCCCTCTTTCACACTGTGGGAGGTTGATGATGCAGGAGTTCATTTATAAGCACAGGTCAGATCACCAATGAGATTCCAGCAACAAAAGCAGGTATTAACCTCAAAACCAACTGATCTGAGTCTTCTGTAGAGCTGCTGCTGCTGCTGTTTTCATCTTCAGCCTTCCAGGATTATTTAGTTTAGATCCTTCACCATGTGTAGGTGAATGGTTCATGATTATGTAGGAGTTGGGTAGCTGGACAGGTACTAGAGGTCAACAATGCTGATTCCCAGCCCACTCCTCTTTTCAGAGTTACTGTGTACCACTGCACGTTTAGCCTTCCTTTGAGAGTCTCATTTAAGGTAGTGTTATTTGTCCACTTTCCCTTAGCATCCTACTCTTCAATTTCAGCTAATTTTATGGAGTCTTATATTAGCTATGACAGCTTCCTTGATCCTTTATATGATGTGCCAAGTTGGGTTCTCTGGGAAATAGGCACTGAGATGGAGTTAGGAGCACTAAAAGTTGCTCATGGGGTAACATCTGAGGAAGGAAAAGGGAGGAAATAGAACTGGGCAATGGCACTATCAAACCACAATACAGACCCAACAAAAGCCTCTGCACTGTGGAGGAGGCCTGCTAAAACGTTCTGTTAAGTCCCACAGGGTGGAAACAGCTAGGGCCTTGTACTGCTGTTTTCCTCAGCTGTTACTTGGGGTCACCCTGTGAAAAGCATGGTATGCTCACATGCCAAGGTGTGCTCTGAAGGAGCTCCCAGCTGGTGGAGGTTGCCATGTAGCTGGCAGCAGGTCGTTTCTTGGAGGGGGTTCTGAGTTGCACATCTCAACATCTGCCAAAACATACTTCATGCTTGATATGACTTTTTCTTTTTTTTTTTTTTTTTTTTTGAGACAGAGCCTCAAGCTGCCACTCTGGGTAGAGTGCCGTGGCATCACAGCTCACAGCAACCTCCAACTCCTGGGCTCAAGCGAGTCTTCTGCCTCCACCTCCCAAGTAGCTGGGACTACAGGTGCCAGCCACAACGCCCGGCTATTTTTTGGTTGCAGCCGTCATTGTTGTTTGGTGGGCCTGGGCTGGATTCTAACCCGCCAGCTCAGGTGTATGTGGCTGGCGCCTTAGCTGCTTGAGCCACAGGTGCCGAGCCATTAATATGACTTTTATAAGAACACAAAGATAACGTTTTCTTTTCATTTTTAAGAGTTGAACTTATGCTCCTGGATGTATGTTCCACTCAACATTCTGCAGAAGTCCTGCTTCTAAAAAACACACAGACACTTAAATTTCCTTGGATAAGGAAATTGATATTGAACAAAATTGATATTGAACAAGATATTGATATTGAACAAAATTATTCAACTCTGCCATTGATTTTCAATTGGGTATGTATAGATGAGAAAAAATAACTTGGGGAAATTTGTTCAAGCTACACATTCTCTTCTTTCTTGTCCTTTCCTGGTCCCCTGCTCATCTCATCCAAATGAAAATGAGAAATCTATCAACCCTTAATCCTCTCTTCTCTTCCGTAATTCCAGTGATTTGGAGACCCTCAGACTCAATTTTGAAGCTTTCTCAAAGGGAAAATTCCAATAGTCTTGAACTTGGGGCAGATTTTAGGAATGGTAGTTGTAGGCATTGGAGTCAAACTTTAGGGTCACCACATATTCCCTGGGGCAGGGGGTGACTAGACCTTCAGATGTTCAGTGAAGCTATACTTGTTTAATTGTCAATTTTATTAGCTCAGAATGTATTGCAGGCAGGGCAATTGGTAAATGGAGAACTTCTCTTAAACTTCAGCCTGGTGGTTTAGGCTTGGTCCCTACTAGTGAAACTCCCTGATCCTGATCCTTGCTTTCTTGGAATATAAGCATTGCCACCCCTAAATTTCCCATCATTATACTTGGGTCACCTGTTGGGAAACTCAATACTCACCTAGGCTTTGGCCCTGTTCATCCAACTTCTCTAAGCTTTTGCTACATAGCACTTTTGCCTTCCACACCAAATTGGCCTCTAGTACCCATAAAAGGACTTGTTGTTCTATGTATCTGTCTTGCTCCATTAATCCAGTATCTTTTCAGGTCTCAGCCCCATCCAGCCTGTGTTGTCCTGCAGTGAACCAGGCTGTACCTAGCCTCAATCTCAGCCAGTATGGAAGCAGTTATAAACATGGGAGAATTGAGTGAGCTGAAACCATAGTTCTGTTTTTAGCTCTTTAGATTCATTTACAAATGGGTTATAATTATTTTCTAACACATATGTCTTCATACTAGAGAGTAAATTCTGTGTAGGGAGTTACTCTGTTCATAAAACCTTGCCATAGTGTAAGCTCTCTGTGAATGTTGGTTGAAATGAAAATGAAATGTGTAGAACCAGGCACATGTTTTTTCAGTGACAGTAGGGTCACAAGACACCTTGGGAAGAGTTGAAAGTGCTCTGAAGTCAGGCAACAGGTGAATAGGTATTTGCATTATATTTGGACTGCTTCCTACAAATTCCTCTGTCAGATGTGAGCTCCACTCCAGGATTCACAAGAAATTGTCTTCAGGAGAAGTGCCAACTGGGATAAAGGTGTTTTACTTTAAAAATGATAAAAGAGTCATTTTTAGAAAATACCCCCAGTGAATTTGAAGTCCATTACTACGAAACTGTCTTAATAGAAACACAACTTTTGTGCACACTTGTGGAGTGAGGTGACTGTCGGCGGAAGACAGCATGGGGTTATGGAATACGGGCACTCCAAACAATTTCATTTTATTCTTCTCTTTCTTTTCAGTTTTTGATTTAGTTCTTTGCTATCCTTGTAGATCAGGTAAATAAATGCTGAACACAGAGTATCTGGATTTCAGCACAGCATCTGGCAAAGTTATCTTTGTGATGAAGATAGAGAGAAAGGAGCTAATAGGAAAATGATTTGGTTGATTCCTAATTGGTTGAATGGTCACACCCCAAATTGTGTCTTGATTATGTCATTAGTATTACCATCAGTTTACCTGTGAAGAAATAAACCTAAGTAAACTAACACTTTGATTATATAACTAGCCTTAGGCTGTTTTCAAAGTATTTTGTGTAAATCTAAGGGATTCCTATTGACATTAGTTTTTTCCTTACGGTAAAAGACACAAAATAATCTAGCAATCAGGTTCACTCTTTGCTTTCCCTCTCAGTGAAATCAGTGACCACCTAGGGCCTATTTATCTATAAAGATCAATTTGAAGGAGAAAGTGGAAGAAAGATAAGGAAAACTCAGAGGCTGTTATATAAATGGATTACAAAATGCTTCCATACGATAACACTGGGTTATGAAGAACATGAAACCAAGTGGCTGGATAACTGCCTATCGACAGATGCTTTAAGATGATTTAGTTCTGCCTCAATTCATGTTAAAATAGAAACAGAACATGTGAAATTGGTGGAGGATTTCATTGGGTAAAATAAGCCCCGAGTGAGCAAGTTAACGTGACCTAGATTGTAAGACTTTCTTTCCCAAGGACAATGTCACCCCTTTATTGTGTGACATGTTAGATGTAAACAGAAGGGGGAAGACTTCACTGTGGGCTGTGTGTGTGTATGTGTGTGTGCGTGCACACACACAAACATACATATTTGAATTTATGTATTTAATCATATATGTGTGCTCAGGGCTATACTGTATGCTATTCAGGGGTTATTAACTATATAAGTCCTTATACAACATAACTCAGAGTAATATAGCAATCTAGCTCCCTCTTGTATTTGCCCCCTGAAGAGGTACCTCAGGGCATGATTGCCAACAAAGATCAGTCTGAAGTGGAAACTGAGAGAAAGGTACAGAAAATCAGAGGCTGCTAGATGACTGCCTCATGAAAATATTCTTTTTTTTATTATTAACTCATAGTTCTGTACATTAATGCAATCATGGGCACCATACACTGGTTTTATAGACTGTTTGACACATTTTCATCACACTGGTTAACATAGCCTTCCTGGCATTTTCTTAGATATTGTGTTAAGACATTTACATTCTACATTTACTAAGTTTCACATGTACCCTTGTAAGATGCACCACAGGTGTAATCCCACCAATCACCCTCCCTCTGCCCACCTCTCCCCTCCCTCTCTTCCCTTTAGCCCTTGCCCCTATTCTTAGGTTATAACTGGGTTATAGCCTTCATGTGAAAGCAATAAATTAGTTACATAGTAGGGCTGAGTACATTGGATACTTTTTCTTCCATTCTTGAGATACTTTACTAAGAAGAATATGTTCCAGCTCCATCCATGTAAACATGAAAGAGGTAAAGTCTCCATCTTTCTTTAAGGCTGCATAATATTCCATG